>SJYC01065280.1:0-14058 GCA_006408675.1 Madoqua kirkii
CCCCCTCCTCCCAGCAGCCCCTCTCCTCCCAGCAGCCCCTCTCCTCCCAGCAGCCCTTCTCGCACCCCCTGCAGCCTCTGCTCCATCTCCACCTCTCCTCCCTTTCTCAGAGCAGCTCTAAAGCTGACTGCGTCTGCTTCTCTCTGGGTGCCAGTGCTAGAGGTGCGGGAATTAACTTTTTGCTCCAAGGTTCTCTCTCATCTGCAGAGATCACTCGCTAACAAACTTTCCCAACGAGCTGCTTCCCACACGCCTTTCCAAACATTGCACCAGCCTTGGCTTCCGCAGGCGGCTCTTTCTGGAACGGCTTTCCATGCCTTCTCTTCTGGGAGAGCTCCAGCTCAGCTGATCCTTCCTTTGTCACCGTGTCCCAGCCCCTCTCTGCCGGAACCTCAGCAGGAGGAGTTCACCCTGCCCCTGCTCCTGCAGCTCCCTGGGGAGGTGATGACTGCCTTTCCCATGCTACGCTGTCATCAGATGTGTGCCTCTCTGTGTCTCTGACTAGACCTTGACTGTCTGAGGTCTGGCATGTTATATCTTACTCCCATTTCTGCTTCCAGGGCCTTGCAGTATCTGCTGAGTAATGTTTAAATGATTTCATGAACTCTACTACTTTGTCTCACATGAATATTTAGCATAGATGACAAAAAAGTACAATTCTCAAGAGATTTCACACATTCTGCTAATGCAAAGTGGGAAACTAAAGCCCGTTACTTAAGTGAGAAGTTTCTGTTTTTCAGCTGCGTCCCCACCTGAAATGAAAAGGGGCAGTGAATGAAATGCACAGCTGAGGAAGTTCCACACTTTATGAGTCTACCTTTGGCCTGGACCCTAGGGTTTTATAATTGCAAGGAAGAGTTGGCGTCTGGGATATCGTTTCCTCTTCCACGGGGGAAACATCTCTAGTAATTTCCATCTTATTGGACTGCATCTCAACCATGGTAGTGGTTTAGTTGCTAAGTTGTGTCTGACTAAAGTGACACCACCAGGCTCCTCCATCCATGGGATTTTCCAGGCAAGAATACTGGAGTGGGTTGCATTTCCTTCTCCAGGGATCTTCGTCACCCAGGAATTGAACACATTGCAGGTGGATTCCCCATCTCAACCCTGCAGCTAGCTATGAGTATAACCTATTGCCAAAACTCTGCTGACCTAGGATTCTTCAGGATCCTCAGACTAAAAAAATAGCATGTCTCAGGAGAGAGAATTTTAAAAGTAATAAAAATAAAACAAAGGTAATATGACACCTAGCTATGTTGGTGTCTTTCTAAATTACTAACACCATAATCAGGCCTTCTGCTTCTGTTTCATTATGTGACAACCAGAGACTGTAAACACTGTCAGTGGCAAAGAAAATAGTGTCTAGAAACAAATAAGGAAGACTAAAGATGAAACTGGGAATGTGTGCAGAGCTTATTCTTTGGTATTCTGTGGTCATGACAGCTTTTGCTCTTATGAAAGTACTGTGTGTGGTGTTCTCTTTCTCTGTAATGATTTCTAAAACTGTGTGACTTGTGGAATTTGCCTTTGAAAAAATGCAGTGAGTGTTTAATCGTTCCGGGTGTGAGTAACCACATTCTGTTCAAGTGTGCTTCCAGCCCTCGCTTTGCTCCTTATCAGCGACAGTACTCCAAACACTTGTCTCAATTTTAAGATCAAAGCTGATGAAAACCAGACCTCTAAAGGGTTGAATTGCCTTCTGCATTTTTGTGCATCAGAAGAAAATACCTATACCACTTGAAAGGGCTGAAATTTTTTAGTACCTCATCTTCAGACTGTGAATTCTGCTTTGCTTATTTCTTACTCTGTCAATGTCATCTGCTTCATGAAATGTATCTTTTAATTAATTATTCTTGTCTCAAATTGTCTTCTGTGGCTCACTATCAGGGCAAGAATTCATATTAATAAAACACGGTCTGTCATGAAAGGGAAATATCTTGGCTTATTTCAGGGTGCAATTAACCTCATTTAAAATCACCTTTATTGTTTTTTTCAGAAAAATCTTTTTGTTGTTTATTATATATTTCAAGTTGCTTATAGCATGGCTTTTCTACAAAGGAACAGTTCAGAAACATGAAAACACTAAATTATAGAAGAGCTGAGAAGTCTGAGAAAGCATTTGAAGAGAATCCTAAAGCTAGAAGCCAAATCAACAACAAAAGAACAGCAATAACAACTCTATTTACATTCTGTTCTATGGGGAATCTTCAAAAAGCATCTCTCAAAAATGCATTATAAAATATAAGTAGTTTAGATTCTACAATGGTTTCTCTGCATTTTTATTAAAACAATGGAAACAACTATAAATAACAGAGAAAGGGCGTATAATGCAAGTGAAGGTAAAAGTTAAAACAAATTGAAACAAAATAAGTGATAAAATAACTAGATAACACTTTCCCAAAGACAACCTTAAAAACACTGATAGAATCATTTTCAAAGGTAAAATACTTACCAAAGCAAACTTTCTTATGCTTTGGAAAATCAGAATTTACTGTGCTTTGGAGAATCTGAGGATTTACATAGATTCCCACATCGTTTTCAATATACTCCTTCAGGAGTGAATATGCAGTCCTTCTTAAGAATGAGGATGAAGGTCACTGTTCTTATAGTCTAGATACCAGGAAGACTATGATAATGTCGTTAAGACAGGCTACATAGTAAAGAAATACCACTGGACTAGAAATGAAAAACTGTAGTATCTTGTCCCAGATACACCATTAACTGGTTTTGTGACCTTGGGAAAATCAATGATTTTGATGTTGCTTAAGTATCTGAATACTATGCACAATGTTGGAAATATTTTTGTAATAGAAAAGAATCCTTGATATCCAGGTTCTTTCCCCATAAAAAAGAGAGACTGACTGTAAAAATAAAAAGAGTATAGAATTATAGATGCAATAAGAAGAAGTAAATGGGATGGGCGCTGGGGCAAGAGGAGACATTTCAGGAACTTGAAGCCTTTGGTCTTGCTGTATTTGAGGGGTAGGGTGAAAATAAATCTGGAGTCGCAGACAGGAAACAAATTGTGGAGTGATTTTAAGCAAAATAAGGGTTGGAATTTTATCATGTTATGAAATGAGTTTCAAATTTTGGTATGCAACAGAATTACATGGGGAGCTTGTTAAAGACACACATCTGCCTTTATGATGGTGTCAGAATCTCCAGTGGCAGGACCAGGACATTGTTTTTGACAAGCCCCTCAGGTTCATCTAACATACACAAAGTCTGAGAATAACTGGTATGGCCAGTAGGCATTCACCAAAGGCCCCACAGTAAGGGAATGACACCAGATTTGTATTTTAGAAAAATCACTCTATCGTGTGTAAAGAATGGACTAAAGGAGTGTGAACCTGGAGACAGGAGACTGATTGAAAGATCATCTTTCCTGTGATCCAAGACCCAGTGTCATTTCTTGGGTATATGTCTGAGAAAGCCTCCAATATTTGGATCTTGAGAGACAAGCACAAGAATGTTCATGGTTGTGATGAGTACGGTAGCAAAAAACAGAAACACTCCAGATATCCTCTAACAAGAGAATGATTAAACTGTGATATCTTTCAAGAAAACAAAATATTCTGCAACAGTAAAAATGAGTTCAGTTCAGTCACTCAGTCGTGTGTGACTCTTTGTGACCCCATGGACCACAGCACGCCAGGCCTTCCTATGCATCACCCACTTTTGGAGTTCACTCAAATTCATGTCCATTGAGTTGGTGATGCCATCGAACCATCTCATCCCCTGTTGTCCCCTTCTCCTCCAGCCTTCAATCTTTCCCCCCATCAGAGTCTTGTCAAATGAGTTAGCTCTTCGCATCAAGTGGCCAAAGTATTGGAGATTCAGCTTCAGCATCTGTCCTTCCAATAACACCCAGAACTGATATCCTTTAGGACGGATTGGTTGGATCTCCTTGCAGTCCAACGGACTCTCAAGAGTCTTCTTCAACACCACAGTTCAAAAGCATCTATGCTGTCTAGGTTGGTCATAACTTTTCTTTCAAGGAGTAAGCGTCTTTTTATTTCATGGGTGCTGTCACCATCTGCAGTGATTTTGGAGCCCCCCCAAATAAAGTCTGTCACTGCTTCCACTGTTTCCCCATCTATTTCCCATGAAGTGATGGGACCAGATGCCATGATCTCAGTTTTCTGAATTTTGAGCTTTAAGACAACTTTTTCACTCTCCTCTTTCACTTTCATCAAGAGGTTCTTTAGTTCTTCACTTTCTGCCATAAGATGTCCTCTGCATATCTAAGGTTATTGATATTTCTCCCTGAATCTTGCTTTCGGTTTGTGCTTCGTCCAGCCCAGCATTTCTCATGATGTACTCTGTATGTAAGTTAAAAAAGCAAAAGCAGGGTGACAATATACAGCCTTGACGTACTGCTTTTCCTATTTCAAACCAGTCTGTTGTTCCATGTCCAGTTCAAATTGTTGCTTACATACAGCAGAATAGGTGAAACTTACAAATAGAGTTTTGAGAATCAAAAAAGCAAGTAACCGAAGACTACACATTGTTTGATACCATTCCAGTAGTTTTAAAATGAGCACAATTAAACAACTTGTACAAATACCAGACACTGTTTCATTTTTTGCCTTTTTTTTTTTTAAACAAAGCAAGAGAATAAAAACACACAATTCAGGGTAGTATTTACGACTTGTAGAGGGAAGGGTCAAGAAGAAACACACAATATCGTCTGTGGTGTTAGCAATGTTTTACTTCTTTATTTGAAGGGTGGCTTGATGGCTACTGGTGTTTTGATGATGCATCTTAACCTGTATTTGGTAACCAGTCTACAAAGATGGACTTTCAATGGGATGCTGGACACTTCCCAATATTCATGCTCTTGTATAATCCCCTCCCACAGTGAAACTGGCAGAAGTAGCACTATGTGATTTATAAGCCTAAATCATAAGAAACTCCATATCTGCCTTCTTGGCCTCTTGGAACACACACATTGGGAAAGCAAGCCACCATGTAGAAACTACCCCAGAACAACATATTGTGCGGAAGCCCAAGTCAGCCACACGAGAGGCTGCACAGACACAGGGTGATGCCTAAACAGCTATCCCAGCTGAGGCCCCAGATGTATGAGTGAGTGAGTCATCATGTGTGTCTAGCACATGAGAGCTTGCAGATTTGACATCAGCCGCAGGCACCACCTTACTGCAACTAGCTGTGGAAACCCAAGTGGGAACTACCCTGCTGAGCCACATCAATGCTCAGAACTGTGAGCAGTAGTAATAAACTGCTGGGTTTTTTTTTTTTTTTTACTGTTGTTGTTAAGTCAATATTTTATTAAAAATCACACAAACACATACACAATGGGAACAACAGGAAAGGAGCTGTGGGACCTCCTAGGTGGGGACTGACTGACCTCATGGCGCTCCCATTAAGACTCATGGGACATGAGTTTGGGTAAACTCCGGGAGTTGGTGATGGACAGGGGGCCTGGCGAGCTGCGGTCCCTGGGGTCTCAAAGACTGAGCTACCAAACTGAACTGAAGATAGGGTACTTTCAAGACCGGATTTCCAAGCGAGATAAATTAGGAGATGGCTGTGTTTTCATAACAGAATTTAAGGCAACGCCCCTCCTGAGCGCTGGGGAGAGGGATAGAACCTCAGAACCGCCCTCACCCGAGCACCTTAAGTGGGGTGTGGGGGTGTGGGGAAGCATCAGCCTCGAGCGGGTTCTGAAGCTGGAGGAAGAGATGGATTTTCCTGGAGGCTGCTTTTCTTACCCAGACAGGAGGAATACTCTCCGATGAAGTGTCGAAGGCTGGAGGGAGAGGCTGGGCCCGCTCATTGCAATAAATAACTGGAATATTATGCGTATGTTACAAATATTCTTCTGTGTCTATCATATAGTGAATTACTTTTCAAAAATGAGATGACCAAAATAGCCTGTCGGAATCACGCCATTCTGGCTTCACAGCCTGGCCCTGCCATCATGCTGTGTGGCCCTGGATACACCACTGAACCTTTTTCTCCTCATTCGCAATGAGGTTGAGACTCTTAGGAAATACAGACTTTCCATTCTTAACAAATTATAGGGACTAGGCCCCACTACACAGACTTGGCTTCTTCTGTATCTAAGGCGGAAAGAAAAAAAAAACTTTTGTAAACGAAGAATGTGGATTATTGTTCAAGAACTCTGAATATTCATGGTGAACAGGGTTCAGCCAGAAAAAGTGACTCTCAAGTCTTTTCCCACTCTGTGGTTTTATGAAGATTCATCGATTTCCTGTGGTTTATTTCAGATATAAAACATTTGAATCCCGGTTTTCCAGGGACAGATTTCCCCAGCCATTCCACTATCTTCAGCATTATCTCTGCCTTTGGCTTCCTCTCTTTGTCTTCTCCACGTTGGGCCCTCATCTCCTGTTAGGTGACAGTCAAAATTGTAAGGGTAATTCAGTCCGTCCACTTGATGGGTCCCTCTTGCAGGAGGCTGGGTACGGAAGGGGGAGCAGGGGACTGAGTGCAGGTCCCCTTTGCAGGGCATGTGAAGTCCGGGAGGAAACGTTGGACAGGTGACTCGAAGAAGCAATCTTGTGTGAAAGATGATTACATGGTGGGAAGGGGTGAAATGTGACTATTGTGTGTCCCACAGATATCCTCAGAATCTAATGAAAGGCAGTTTCTGCCCTTTTGCGTTTGGCTGGGTCCACAGGCCACATGGTTCAACAGGATTAACGCCACCAGCTGGGAGGGAAGCCTTGCTGCCCGTGGAGCTTGTGAATCACGGAACATCAACATCCACGTTGGCTGCAGGATCCGCAGGGAACCAGGCCTGGCCGTACAGGGACGGGCTCTCTGCGGCAGACCACTGAGCTCACAGGATCAGAGGGTGACTTCTATCTCTTTTCTTACCAGGGCAGAGCAAAGGGATAGGGGTGGTGGTGGTGGTGGTTATAACCCAGCAGGAGGTATTTGGGTCAGATAAGCTCCAGAGGTCTCTTTAAGGTCTAATTCAATGAACAGTATGTTTTTCTTATCTCTGATAAGAGGCAGCATTCTACAAAAACTGAGTGTACTTCTGAAAAAAAGTGTACTTGTGAAATATTTGTTGGAACTTCATAAATGTCAGTACTTAAAAAACGGTTTTTTAAACTGCAAATGCATAAATGTTCAAACTTGCTGTGAACGTTTATTTATATATATTTCTCTAGATTTCTTCCTTCTTCCATTGAATTTTGAGAAGGAAATAAAAGTAATTTCCTTTATGAGAAGTCCCTCTACTCCCAGCAGTCCTAAATGTTAGAGGACAAGTTTAGGTCACTGAGGGAGCCTCAAGGTAGCATTTTTAATATCTACAAATTCTGTATAGTTTAGCCATATCTAGTACCTAGAGAGCTGTTATTGTTCTTGCTTTCCTTGGGGGAAAATATGTAGATTTACATCTCCATCTCACTGAGCTTTCTAATAAATTCCAGTGCATTGCATTAAAAAAAATTTTTTTTGAACTTACTGAAAAATTGCGAATACAGAACAAAGATTTTTTTTTTGAACCATTGAGATTAAGATGTGAATCTCATAATCCCCCGAATACTTTAGGAATTATGTTCCTGTATAACAAAAAGTACCCAAATTTGATCAAAATTGATATTTTATTACCATCCAGTCCTCAGACTCTGTTCAAGTTTTGCCAACTGTCCCAGTAACATCCTTTATAGAAAAAGGATCTGGTATGAAGTGTAGTTGTAATGTATGTGTGGTTTCCTTTTGTTTAGAACAGTTTCTCAGTCTTTCCTTGACTTTCCTGATCCCGAGACTTACGAAGATTACAAGCCAGTTCCTTTTAATGAAGGATCTAATGTAGAAAGCAAGATTTGGTTTCCAAGTGTGCTCATTGCTCTTGGAGTGTTGCTGCTCCCAACCTCTCAGCTCTTAAACTCTGTGTACTTTGAGAGATTATCCGTTTGTCAACATGTGGCAAGTAAGCTTTTGTCAGTTTGAGGTTTTTCTTTTGACTTTATTTACGGTCCTTTTGCCTATGCAAAAATAATTGCTCATATTGTAGCCTAATTTATCTTTTCTCTGTTGTTGTCTTGGCTTCTGAGATTTACGTCTAACTCAGGTGTTTTACACTTCAGCATTACAAACATTTCTCCTCATTTTTTTCCCCCTAGCACTTTCATAGAAAAAGTTTGTTTAAAAATCTTAAAGTGGAGAAGGAAGGGGCAACTCACTCCAGTATTCTTGCTGGAGAAACCCATGGACAGAGGAGCTTGGCAGGTTGCAAGGGTCGGACACAACTTAGCAGCTAAACCACCACCCACATGTTGGTAAGAAATTTGTGTTTCACTGAGAGAGCAAGCTCACTGCCACAGACTGACATGCCATTTGAGAAAAATGAAGGCCAAATCTAATATTTCAGATATGTAGATATTCTGTGATCTCTTGTCTAAACTATTGGTTTTCTACCCTAGTTCACCATTATCATTACCTTTGAAGCTTTTATAAAGCAGACTGGTACCTAGTATCTACCATACAAAGCAATTGAATCAGACCTCTGGGAATTCTGGATAAAGAGTTTTCTTTTTTAAATCTCTGCAAGTGATCTAAAGTGCTGCCAAGACTGAGAACCACTGTTCTAATAGATATTCTGTGATCTCTTGTCTAAACTATTGGTTTTCTACCCTAGTTCACCATTATCATTACCTTTGAAGCTTTTATAAAGCAGACTGGTACCTAGTATCTACCATACAAAGCAATTGAATCAGACCTCTGGGGAA
Organism: Madoqua kirkii; assembly: GCA_006408675.1. Taxonomy (NCBI): domain Eukaryota; kingdom Metazoa; phylum Chordata; class Mammalia; order Artiodactyla; family Bovidae; genus Madoqua; species Madoqua kirkii. The sequence continues at coordinate 8,733 of SJYC01065280.1, forward strand.
TTCTGGATAAAGAGTTTTCTTTTTTAAATCTCTGCAAGTGATCTAAAGTGCTGCCAAGACTGAGAACCACTGATCTATTCCTACATCTTCACAGTTGCCTGAAGTTCTATCCCCAGCAATTGCTTCCTTTGGATTAAACAATTCCTCTTTGCATATCTCTTTTTAAAACGTAAGTGTTTTTCAAGATTTAATACTGAGTTAAATTTACAGTGATAAGTTTAGCAGACAAGACAAAAGATTAAATTATTTATGTGAAGAAATGACATGAGCAGTAACCCAGTCCCCTGGGTTGGTCTCACTGAGGGCAGCAGTCACCTAGATAAAGGAGATACTGTGTGAAAACAGGAGGGAGACTTGGCCATCACAGCGATCCCAATAGGAACCTTAAAAAGATAGTTCTGGGCTTTTTGAAAACAAGAGCAACCTGGGAAGAATGTAATATTTAAACTATGATTTATTATCTGTGTGATAATATGGTAAGTTACCTAACTTTTCAAAACCTCAGTTCCCTTATTGGCAAAAAATGAGACTAGTATAAATGCCTATTTGTAGGATTATTGTGATAATTAGATCAGATTATAAAGCTCAAGTTCATTCCACATATCTGAACCTTACCAAATACTCAGTAAATTTTTGCCTCAAATTAGGAAGAGCTACTCTTATTCCTTCTAAACTAGTACCATTTCTAACAGAAAACTGCTCCTGCATGAGTCAAGTTGTAAACTGTTAGGCTTAAACTGACTTCTTGAGAGTCTTATATGTAATAGTAATATGCAATAATATTATTATTTAACACTAATCTTAGCATAAGAGCTGGGACAAGATTTTTAGTCATGAGCATACATTTCTTGATTTCTAAGAAAAGTCAGTAAAAGAAAAACTACTCTATTGGACTGAAATGCCAATGCCATAACTTTTACAATATCTTGTGTAAGTATCATACATTCTGAAAAAAGTGATGTTAGAACATGAGTTGGTCATGGATAACACTGAATATAGGAATTTATTATGAAATTTACATTAGTATGTATGTACATATTTCTTGTTTTACCTATGCATGTTAAGAGTCAAATGACCTTGTGACAGTTTGAAATGATAGTCAAAGCAATTCAGAAGAAAGTTCAGAATTATGTAGCCCGAGAATGCACAATTTCCTGTAGTGTCAAGTAAAATGAATATGAAGTGCATCCTTAATAGGCGGAAACAGAAACTGATAGCTCTAACAAAGGAGAAATCCCCTTAAGCTTTTATATACATAGATATGAGAAATCTACTAACACAGTTCTTTTATTTAAAGGAAATTGATGGCTGAAGTAAACTGTAGTTATATAGTCATCAATTCTCTTTATAAGGAGCTTCAACAGTGAAAGTTTTGCACCTGTTAATCGGTTCCAAGAGACGGTCAGTTGAGGGAGTTGTACTGATGCCTAAACCAGGTCACAGGTTGGATGAGTGGAAAGGCTATCAAATCGGTTTGCTTTCAGGTAGTGAATTTTATTAAACATTCAAGATGCGCTAGCTCTGTGTCAGGGACTGAGGTTAACTCAGGGTTTGTATAATCAAATATGGGATACATGACATATTACAGAGAAAAATAAAAAAAAAAAGGTTTTACTAAAGAGAGATACGTGTATAGGTTGAAGCAGAGAAGGCTTTGCAAGATAACACTTGACTTGGGTCTTAGAAGTGTTTGGACAGTTGAAGATGGAGGAGAGAGAAGGAGACATTCTAGGAAGGATGATTGGAGGATGTAATCAAAGAGGTGGCAGTAAGCAGGGGTGTGTGGGGGCTACACTCGTTAGTTGTTCCTTATGTAACAAATCACCTCATAACCTAAAGCTGTTTGCTGTGGTCTGTTGTTCCACTGATCTGGACCAGGCTGAGTGGACCTCAGCTGAGCTTTTTGTCAGTTGTGTTATGGTCAGCTAAGAGGGAAACTAATGACTGACTCACTCAGAGAAACTCACAAGCTAGGCAGTCTGGCTGGCGGTCGGCTGAAGGGCTGCAGCTGGCCTCATCCACTGGCTGGCTGCTTGGTGCCACCCGTCAGGGGCACAGGGGAGAAGAGCAGAGGCATGCCAAGGCCTCTAAAGGCCCAAGCTTACACCTGGCACACTGTCATTTCTGCCACATTCTGTTGGTCAGCGCAGGTCACAATGCCAGACTAAGATGGTGGGGGATCTCCTCCTAATGGGCAGAGCAGAAAAATCACCGGTCAGGGTGTGGGCCGCAGGCAGGGGCCATTTTTGTGAACAGTGTTCCACGTGGGTCAACCTCACTGAGCTACATAAGCTGTGAAAAGATAAGGAAACCATGGAAGTATATTTTTAGGAAGATTAGCTTGACAAGAGCGCATGCTCCAATCTGAGAAGTCACGGAGGAGGCTGCAGGAGATAAGGGGCTGTGTGAGTAATCCAAGTATGAGGTGTAGGGTCACGTCTTGATCTGTTCAAGCTGCTCTAACAAAGCTCTGCAGGCTGGGTGGCTTGTAAACGACAGAAACTGATACCTCACCGCTCTGGAGCACCTGCTTGGTTGCGTTCTGGTGAAGGCCCTCTTCCTTGCCGTAGCCAGGGCCTCTTGTTGCGTCTTAACACGGTAGAAGGGAGCTGGGGACTCGGTGTGTCTTTTACAACAGTCTTAAATGGCAACCCACTCCAGTATTCCTGTCTGGAGAATCCAATGGAGGGAGGAGCCTGGTGGGCTACAGACCATGGGGTCGCAAAGAGTCGGACACGGCTGAGCTACTTCACTTCATTTCAATCCCATTTATGAGGGCTCCACCTCATGACTTAAGCACCTCCCAAAGGCCCTACCTCCTAGTACTATCATCTTTGGAAGCTGAGATTGCAGCATATGAGTTTCAGGGGATTAAAACAGATTAGACCATTCACTCAGGCCAAGGATAGAGGCAGTATTTTGAGGATTTTTATTTGTTTCTTAAAAGGAACCATGAAATAAATGCTTCTATCCTGTTGGAAGTATTTGGGGGCATTTTTGAATTGGTCTTGGCTCATAGCTGTGTGCTTCTGAACTGTGTCTTTGGCTGTCCGTATCAGCCTGTCCTTCGACTCTGAGAGGTCATGAGTGCATATTATTGTGCTGCCTCTCCCAACTGGGACCATAGCCAGCAAGTCTGCTGGTGTGAGCACTTCAGGTGCACATTTATCAGCATTCAGCTGAAAGATTTTTTTTTTTTTTAATGGTCTTTGCACTCTGAAAGAGCTTCCCCAGGAGACTTGAAACAAATTCCAGTCTTGGTTTCTCAGCTCCTATTTGCAGTCTCAAGTATGCTTAATTTAAAACTGGGCCTTTGAAACACTGCTTAATTTTTTTGCTTTGGGGACCATCCTACCATGATGTCATAAACTGCTGCTGCTGCTGCTCCTAGGTCGCTTCAGTTGTGTCTGACTCTGTGCGACCCCATAGACAGCAGCCCACCAGGCTCCCTGATCCCTGGGATTCTCCAGGCAAGAACACTGGAGTGGGTTGCCATTTCCTTCTCCAAGGCATGAAAGTGAAAAGTGAAAGTGAAGTCACTCAGTCATGTCCGACTCTTTGCGACCCCATGGACTGTAGCCTACCAGGCTCCTCCGCCCGTGGGATTTTCCAGGCAAGAGTACTGGAGTGGGGTGCCATTGCCTTCTCCCGATGTCATAAACTTATGATCTGCCAAAGATCATTGTGTACAAACTTTCACTGTACTTAGAGCAGTAACGATGGTGCTCTTGCTTCTAGCAACCCTAAACTTTGCATCATGTTAAAAAAGAGAAGTAGTTTTTATAAATATCTTAAAACTTATATGATAGCTAACTTCAATTAAGATTCTGGGCTTCCCTGGTGGCTCAGATGGTAAAGATTCTGCCTGCAAAGCAGGAGCCCCAGGTTTGATCCCTGGGTTGAGAAGATCCCCTGGAGAACGGAATGTTACCCTCTCCAGTATTCTTGCCTGGAGAATTCCATGGACAGAGGAGCCTGGCAGGCAACAGATGATGGAGTTGCAAAGAGTCGGACACAACTGAGCCACTAACACTTTCACTGATGGTCTGGAGGTTGACTCCTTGCTTCTACTGCAAGGGGCACAAGTTCAACTCCTAGTTTGGGAACTAAAATCCCTGCGTGCCGCAAGGCACAACCAAAAAGAAAAAAAGAATTATACAAGATAAAACAAATACCATAATGACTATGTTGATGTAACGTCAGTTTCTAACATTATGAGTTTCGTGTGTCCCACACTATATCTGACTTCTGAATACAGTGCAGCAAGCATGCTGACCATCAAGTCTAGCTTTCATCCATCACTGTACAATTGACCTCCTTTACTCATTTTGCCCTCCGCCCATATCCCTCCTCTTCTGATAGCTACTACTGTGTACCATGCTTATTTTCAAAAGTACTTTATTTCCTTGGAAAGTCTGAGGAAAAAAAATAATTGAGTTAAGTCTGGAAGAAAGCTTAAGAGGTCAGTCTGAGAATGATTATTAGGAGAGAAAAATCACTTAATACCAAGTAAATATTTCAGATACTCATCATACTTCCCAAATTGATTAAAAAATTTATTGTTTTAATAACTGAAAGTTCAATTGTTATTACCTACCCTGATACTCTTTTCAAATGGTCACATTGTTTTGTTCTAATGATTTTGCTTTTTCAAAGACTTGTAAATCTTCTATGCAAAGATTTAATTGCTTCCTATGAAGCAAGGAGGAGAGGATGAAAATGCCTGGTGTGAGGCTCTAGAAAAACAAAGCATTTATCTCTATTTCTGTCTGTTGAGATGGTTTAAGGTTAATAATTGGGAATTGCTCATTTTAAAGCCACATTGTATTAGAAAAAGACACATGCTTCCTGCTGATAGGATTTTCAGACTGCTTGGAATTTATTATAATTTTATGAGAGAAAAATCGTAATAGCTCAGCAATCAAATACATTATAAAATAATTTTGAAATCCTAAGTATTTATAATTTTTCTAATTGTTCCTTGTAAATTTCACTTTCCCCTCTTGTACAGTTATGTTATCAGGATTTGGAATTTTAATTTGCAGCTTTCATTCATTTTACAGCAGTATGATGAACGTTTTATCTTCTCTGGGAATTATTATTTTCAGAGATAATAAGAACAGTCATCTGTTATATGGTCTGCATTTCTTGAGTTGTTTTCTGTGATTTTGTTGTCAGCCTAGCAAAATTAATTAGATTAATTCCCTAAATTCTAAAGAATATTTTTAGATATCAATTAAGTATTCAGAAATGGATATTTTATATACTAGTTTATAGGCTAATTTTAAAAGAAAGCAAACCCATCTAGATTCACATATTTTAATGC
>SJYC01065282.1:0-25282 GCA_006408675.1 Madoqua kirkii
GTATGGATGTGAGAGTTGGACTGTGAAGAAGGCTGAGCACTGAAGAATTGATGCTTTTGAACTGTGGTGTTGGAGAAGACTCTTGAGAGTCCCTTGGACTGCAAGGAGATCCAACCAGTCCATTCTGAAGGAGATCAGCCCTGGGATTTCTTTGAAAGGAATGAAGCTAAAGCTGAAACTCCAGTACTTTGGCCACCTCATGTGAAGAGTTGACTCATTGGAAAGGACTGATGCTGGGAGGGATGGGGGCAGGAGGAGAAGGGGATGACAGATGATGAGATGGCTGGATGGCATTACCGACTCAATGAATGTGAGTCTGAGTGAACTCCAGGAGCTGGTGATGGTCAGGGAGGCCTAGAGTGCTGTGATTCATGGTGTTGTAAACAGTTGGACACGACTGAGCAACTGAACTGAAGTGAACTGAACTGGAGGGTCAGCTTCTTGGATCACAGACAGCCATCTTCTGCTGTGTCTTCAGATGGTAGAAGGGGTGAGGAAGCTCTCTGTGGTCTCTTCACGTGGCAGAATGGGGTGAGGAAGCTCTCCAGGTATCTTTTAAACGGACACTAACCCCACTCATGTGGGCACCACCCTCATGACCTAAGCCTCCTAATATCATCACATTAGGGTTTAGGATTTCAATATAGGAATTTTATGGGGGACGCAAACAATCAGTACATAACACCCTTGTCAGGAGTTTATATTTTACTCTTATATAATAGAAAGCCACTTCCAGGATTTTAATATAAAAGTGATATGTTTATAGACCAGGTCAGACTTGTGACAACCCAGTAGAGCCATTTTGCAGGTAGCTATAGAATCTGCTTAGCTAAGGAATTCTAAGAAAATTCTAAGTCAATTCTAAGCAAAGGTAGCTGGTAATAATTAATGACATACAAAGATTACTTTTTTGTTACTGTAGGAAAAACTGGTTGGAGGAGATGTGTGTCAGTAGCAGGCATGAAAGCCAACACGTGGGATGATGGCTTAGACTAAGGTGACAACAGTGTAAAAGAAGACCATGAAAAGATTTGACATGCTTTTCCAATGACGGGACAGAGAAAGAATGTTGATATCAAGCAGTTAGAATGGGTGGACATGGTGCTAACTGCTGAAGTGCAGTCTGGGGACATGAATGGTGAGCCACATCGAGAGTACAGTTTGGGGCTGACTTGTTGCATTTGAGACGCTGCCAGACATCTGAGAGGAGGGGCTGACAAACATCTGCTAACCAGGACTCAGAAGATAGGTTTGGGAATATTAATTTGGTATTTGGGGCATAGAGATAGAATTTGAAGCCATGGAAAATGAAGAGATCGCTGAGAAAGAGGGGGATAAGTGAAAATGAAGGAGGGCTGAGGACTGAATTAGAGGTCAACAATAGATATCAAAGAGAGAAAGAAAGTCTACGTAAGAGTCTGAAGAAGAATTGGCAAAGAGACAGAGGAAAATCAAGAGAGCAAGGAATTGAGGGGAGGATGGGGAAGAGAAAGGTGAAGGGTCTGACGTACGGAATGCGGATTAAGAGACTGGTTCCTGACTTCACAAAGTGTGAACATCAAATCAAAGTTAAGATGTATTTAGCATCTTAGTGCGCATGTTTTACCTGCTGGCATGTTTTTCCTGCTCACCTGCAGAAATAACAACTGCTGAGTCATAACACTGTCAAATCACATTATTTTATTTAAAGAAGAATGTTCCATCTTTCTTTATGAATTTTTATTCTCCCTGAATTCTCTGGATAGCTTCAATAATTCTCTCCATATGGCTATCATATCTAGAATCTTTGAAAATTTCCATTTTCCAAATGTCGAACTATTTTAGATGCAGTTTATTATCTTTGGAAAATGATCCATGTTAATTTTAAAACATATTAGCTCTTCACCTTCAACGTACTTGAATTGTTATGCTGCTGGAGCCTTGAAATATCAAGCTTATCAAAAAGTTAGGATAAGTTTTCCCTAGAGGGTGGTGAACAGTTTTAAATTCAAAGTGGGAGAAAAAAAGTCCATATCTTAAAATAGAAGCAAATTTTTTCTCTGTTTCACATTTTCTCAAGATATCCACAATCCTTTTAAACTCTCTATTTATTATTAAATACAAGCAATTTAGCTCCTTTGTAAGGTTATGCAAATAACTCATCCAGAATTAGCATTTAACATGCAGTTCTTATATCCACACAAATGTTTTGTATAAAGTTGTTTTAAAAAGATTCAAATCTTTATAATTAGGAAGGGAAAATATATTAATAGGAATAAAGGGATACTCTGCTAATCTCCCATATGTAAATTAGCTTATAATTTTCCATCATTTACTTTAGAAGCAACTGAACAATGGAACTTTTCTTCTTCAATATTGCTGTCTTTCTCCTTTTCCTGCTAGAAAGTATGTGCTTATACATGTGTATCTAAAGGAAAATGACAAAGAATGTTAAAAACTTTAGTTTTATGGGAAAGAGATGGCTGGTAACTTGTGAGTGGGGTTGAAGTTGATACTCTCTCCTTTGGCTTCCAAAGGGATGAACTGCAACACAGATGCCCTTGGGTTCTTATTTTGGGGGGCTGTTTGTGCTTGTCCTCTTTGCTAGAAGGCAGATCCACCCTTGCCCACCTGACCTTTCCTCCAGAGTCTACACACCCTCCCAGTCTTTACATAGAGGACAGTATTGTGCAATACATGGGCAAGATGTTCACTTCCCTGGGGCACTTTTTTTTTGCTTTAGTCTCTAGGTTGGCCCTTGGAGAAAAGAATCATGCAGGTTGCATGTGGACAGTGGGTCGTGAGACAGTGCAGGGTGGTCTCCAGTCTCACTCATCTTCTGGAGCTTGGCTTTTCTCTTCCAAGTTTCCTGAAATGTGATGCCCAGTCCTAGGAGTTTTTGCCTACTTAGGTGAACTAGGATGGTGAAGGATTCAAAACCATGTCAGACACCACAGAACCACTGAAAGAATTAGATTGTTAAAACTGGAAGAGGAAAAGGGAGCTCTGAAAAGACTTTAAATGCAAAATTGTTAGGGGTAACATTAACTGAAACCACCTACCCTGGCCAGGCACCATAGTAACAATTTGTGTGAGTTATTTTACAACAGTAGGTCCTGATAAGGAACGCAGAACTAATAAGTCACCCCCAACCTCAAGAGTTTGGGAAAAGCCAAAAGGAGATGCCAGGTATTCTGCCACCTCCCAGAATCCTTCTCACTGGCACCCATCTTGCCTGACCAATGCGTGAGCCACCAGGAAGAACCCTGAATGATTGGCCGAAGACAACGCAGAAACTAATCGCGTCACCAAAAACCTGAGACTGCGAGCCACGTGGCAGAGCAGTCCTCCCTGCTTGCCTTACCCTCCTGCTCTCTGCCCGGGCACCCCTTCCCATAAAGCCTCTGGCTTTGTCAGCACGTGTGTCTCCTTGTACAATTCATTAGACAAATGGACTCTTGTCTAACACTTTCCGGGCTCTGGAAAATGTCCCGCTTCCTGCAACAACACAGGTTTATAGTGACATATTCCTTACTGTTACCTGCCTGGAGAATCCCAGGGACGGGGGAGCCTGGTGGGCTGCCATCTATGGGGTCGGACAGAGTCAGACACGACTGAAGCGACTTAGCAGCAGCAGCAGTTGCCAAGTAGCAGAACTAGAAGGTTGGGTGGAATGTATAAGGGGAAAACATTTCACCTTCAACAAATATCTCGGAAATTACTGTGAGCCACGCAGAGACCTGGCAGACTGGACACAAGATGAAAATGAAAAAAAAAAACATGTATTCCCCTCAAGGAAGTTACTATCCAGTGGAGAAATAGGCATGCAAGCAAATATAATCTGCTATGATAAATGCAATCACAGAGAGATGTATCGTATTCAGAAAGATGTTTAGTATTCATAGAGAGTAGAGAAAGGCCACCTGTTTCTGCTTAGGGGTGCCAAGGAAAGTCTGCATAACAGCTGACTTTTCTCCAAACCCACGGCTACCACCTCATCTAAACCCTCAGGGTCTCTCATCTAAACACCTCCAGCTGACTCAGGGCTGGTCTTTCGGCCTCCAGTTTTCTGCATCCTCTTGTTCATCCATGTTAGAGCCAGAGTAATTTTCCATAAAGGAAAACTGATGGTGTCATTTCCCTCCTAACAAGTCTCAGTGACTCCCCACTACCATGTACTAAAGTCCAGACCCTCAATCTGGCCTCTTAGACATAACTGGCCATTGCTTTCACATCTAATCTCATCTCTCATTATTTCCCACTTTAAATTCCTGGTACAATGACCCTACTTACCATTTCCCCAACTCACCATTGCTCTCTGTGCCCGACCTCTGCACATGTGCATTCTCTTCCTGAAACTAACTACCTTGCCCTCACACCACACATAGAGATATACTGGGCAGGCGGGAGATGGGACCCTGGCTCAGAGGGCCAGTTTAAGCAGTGGTTCAACCCCAGGGCATCTGGAGCCAAATCCCACTAGGCAAACTCTGCGATCCCAGGCAGAACATGTGCCTTAATGATATCCCACCTGAGGGGCAGCTGTAGACCAGCTCTGATCAGCCTTTGCTTGAGGTTCAAGAGAAAAGTCAATTCCCTGATCTTTGCAGACTGCCTGATGGACAGTTGCTTACACTGCCTGCTAAAGAGAATTGTACCCTTTCTCATTAGGAGGAAACAGACAGAACAGGCTCCATCTTGAAAGCAGGACTCCATCTTGGGCCGGACTGTGGACTTTGAGCTATATGATGCCCAGTATCTATGGAAAGGACATACCAACTGGAAAACCAGACCCCTACCCCCCAGATGGAAGAGCCCAGCGCTCATATCTAGACTCTCCGTCGCCTAAAAGAATACCCTAATTATCTGTGTAACCAAATAGAATCATAAATTCTATTATGGTTATTGGGATGTGACCACAGGTCTATTGATAATTGTCCACTGTTAACTACCTAGGCTTAAGGCATATGACTCACCGGTTAATTTTGATTCGATCTTTCTTTTCCTTTGTTCAGACTAGTTTCAGGGAATTTGGGGAGGTGGGTTTAAGCACATACACTTAGGGTATATAAGGTTTTCACAAAAATGGGTCAGGGTCTTTGGCTAAGAGGAGACTCTGCCTTGGGCCTGGAGGTGTAATAAACTGCACTCCACTATCTGCACTGTCCTTCTGAATGGGTTTGTTTCCCGGAACGCATGGCTACAACACCCATACTCATGCATCTTTCAAATCTGATCAGGTCAGAATATTAGAGAGTCTGAGCTGACTGTGACGGTATTTACATACGTATAATCCACTCCAGTATTCTTGCCTGGAGAATCCCATGGACAGAGAAGCCTAGTAGGTTACAGTCCATGGAGTCGCAAAGAGTCGGACACGACTGAGCGACTTCACCTCACCTATCCGCAATCTTGGATGTTATCGAATGGCAATTGAAGCCCACATTTGCAAAGCTCTTAACAGAAAAATATTCCTTTCCATCTCCCCGCTTATGCCAAGGAGAGCAAATAAGGCTCCAAAACCTGTGGAGATGTTAGCGTCACATCCCAGACCTCGGCTTTTCGAGCCGGGGTCTCAGTTTTCATCTAACCCATCACTCAGTTTCCCCTGGTGAAGCTGAGACCCAGAAAGTGCGGCCCTCAGCGCTCACCTCAGCACTCACCTCAGCGCTCTGCCCATCCCCCACCACCTCAGAGTCGAGGCTGGGTGAGGCCGCTGGAGATTCCCTCCTTCCTCTTGACTCTGATGGTTGGAGACCAGATTTTCCCTGAGAGAACGAGCTCCCAGTGGGCAGCCCACGCGAATCTCAGGAAATCTGAAGTGTCGCCTTCTCCAAGAGACACTGTGGAGTCTTTCTTCTACACTCAGATGTCCAAGAGAGGCCACAAGATGTGCTCCTGTCTAGAAAACCAGGCCTCATAGTGTCAGTGTAGGTGTGTCTTCTGGAGAAGTAAATATCAACCCACTCCAGCGTTCTTGCCTGGGAAATCCTGTGGACAGAAGGGCCTGCGGTCACAAAGTGTCACACTGAGCAACTGAGCAGCAGCACTGAGGCCCAGGACAGGACCCTTCCCCCAGGCCCTCAGGCGTCAGGTGCCCTGAAGTCTCAGGGCTCCTGTGGCTCTGTTGTCACAGCCATGCGCCCCCCAGGGGCCCTCAGCCCCATCAGGCAACGAGGCGCTAATCAGGATTTTCCTCATAATGCAATGACCATGTGAAGTGTTTGATTCCAACTCTGGTCAGACCTGTGATTCCAAGAGTCCTCCATCAGAAGATAAGGGCTCTTTTGTTAATTTCTGGAAGCTTCCAAAGCTATTTGCATGCCCCCTTCTGTTAGTCTTGAGCAAAGAATTCAGGTCACTTCAGTTAACAAGAAAGGCAGGGAATGAGGACACTGAGTATTTCAGGGAATTAGGAAGAGGTTTACAGCATGGTCTCATGGAGACAGTTTGGATTCTGGTATTTTGTAATTAGCATGACTTCACTTCTCTCTCCTGATGTTTCTGAGGAATTTCTCTCCGATGCCCATTTTCTGCTTTATGACTGGCGTTATGAGCGCTTCTGCTCGTTTATAACCTTTACTGCCTGGTAGCCTCAGCAAACAGCCTGCTCTGTGTATCCTTTCACCTCCAACCCCTCTGCTAATTGCTCAGCTCTGGGTTTTGCTCTTTTTGCTTTCAAATTTCTGAGAGAAAAATGTCATCGCCCTGCCTGATCAACATTATCCCTTTCTGGACAAAGCTGCTGTGCCAAATCACCTAATAAACCTCCGGAGGGCCCATGCATATGCTGGCCTTCCACTACCTGCTCTCAGAGACGCTGTGCTGCATAAAGGGCCATACGGCATGCTGCAGGGGCCACGAAGACCTGCCTCCCTTGACCAGCTGCTGGGTGAGTGGGCAGAGGAACCTAGCAGAGCAGTGGCTGTGGCCTGTCTCCTCCCCGAATCCCAGAGACCTGTGTGGGCGTGGCGATGACGCGCCCCCTCCTCAGGAGCCGTGGCTGTCAACCCTGCATTCACGCCTAGAACAGGCAGCGCCTGTGGCTTCCACCAGATAACAAGCAGGGCTGCTCCCCCAACCACTCCCCCCAAAGACTCCAGAACCCTGTTGAAAGAAACTTTGGTGGACTAAAAGGGGGGAACGTGCATAGCATCCTGTGTGCCCAACTTTATTTCACTTAGTAACATAGACAACAAAGAAAAATGGACCCTGGGCCTCATTGGAACCAAACCTTACATGGATTTTGTTCATTATTTCAGAGGAAGTGAACACTGGCCAAACACCCCCCCTCCCCCATGATAGTTTGGATATTGAAAGGGATGCATTTATGTTGTGGCTACTTTATGGATGAAGGGGCTTCCAAGTTACAGATGATTCATTCCTCACTACACAGAGCACTTGGCATTACTAAATGAAGATTAAAGGAGAGACACTATACCTTACATGTGGAAAAAAATTTGCATTTTAACATCTCCAGAATGCCATTAAACATCTGAGAAAGGTCCATAAAGGAAAGTGTGTCCTAGAGCTTGAAATAGAAAGTGATTGGAAAAAGTAGAAATAGAGTTCCTATTTTTCAGAAAGGAGACATATTATCCCATAAATCTTTGAAAAAAAGTTTTCTTGGGCTCTGCTCTGAGCATTCAAATGCTTCCCAGGAGCACCTTGACCTTAAATTAACATTTATAGAGTTTAGCTGACATCAAGCTTTGAGTTTAATGGAAGGTATAAAGTTGAAAAAGGTAAGTAGTCTAAATTGGTATTGTATATTAAGTTCCAAATAAGGATGCATTTCCACAACTACCACCATTTTCATTTATTTCCCCCTTTAGAACAATAACAACAATTGGCAAAATATATGAAATGCATTTTCTTTCATGAATAATACATTTTTGTATGTTAACCTCATGGAACCAGTTCAACAGTAGCAGCAGTATAACGCTGCCATCTGAAGAAAGGGTGTATGTGACAATATCTGCACTGTCTGACCTTGATAATCATGTTTTCGGTAGACTCTGTAATATAAATATAGGTGTAAGAAATATTAAGCCAGCGTTAAAATAACAAAGAGGTATCTTTTAAAGAAGAAAATGTACAGTGTTACCTATAGATTCTGTTACAGATTGAATGAAAATGAGACACATTCCATTCTGTTTAAACCAGGAGTATCTTCTAAGTGGAATGTGAGTGTATGGAGGGTAATATATAAAACATGAAGATGGTGTTTTAATACTGCTAGTGAGTTGTTCCTTTGTTACACTGCACATAAAAATCAGGTCCTGATAAATGCATATATGTGTATTTCTTACTGCATTAAGCCCAATTTATAAACGCTTGGCCTTAGCATGTTACCAAAAGAGTGTAGGGTCCAGATTGCCGCTCGAAAGCCAATAAACAGGCCAGGTCAGTGGAAAGGAAAGTTTGCTTTATTTCAGATGCTGGCAACTGGGTTGGGGGAGGAGGGTGGACTTCTGTCCAAAGACCGACTCCCCACAGCAGGCACCTCACGGGGCAAGAGCACTTAGGGAAAGGAGGGGCCGCACACAGAAGCAGCACCGGCAGCTCCCACGGTCCTCCTCCCGGCGGCCTCTGGTGCTCTGACCAGCATCATCTTGGTTGTTTTAGGTGCAATTAGTCTTCAGTTCCAGGGTCCGTTGTTTCCATTTCTTTGAGGCCACTTCTCAGAATTTTGGCAGCTGATGTCAGGAGGACAGTCTGGTCATCCTGTAGTTAACTTCTTCACTCTGATTTGAAATAGCTCAACTGGAATTCCATCACCTCCACTAGCTTTGTTCGTAGTGATGCTTCCTAAGGCCCACTTGACTTCGCATTCCAGGATGTCTGGCTCTAGGTGAGTGATCACACCATTGTGATTAGCTGGGTCATGAAGACCTTTTTGTATAGTTCTTCTGTGTATTCTTGCCACCTCTTCTTAATATCTTCTGCTTCTATTAGGTCCATATGATTTCTGTCCTTTATTGAGCCCATCTTTGCATGAAATGTTCCCTTGGGATCTCTAATTTTCCTGAAAAGACCTCTAGTCTTTCCCATTCTATTATTTTCCTCTATTTCTTTGCATAGATCACTGAAGAAGGCTTTCTTATCTCTCCTTGTTATTCTTTGGAACTCTGCATTCAAATGGGTATATCTTTCCTTTTCTCCTTTGCTTTTCTCTTCTCTTCTTTTCTCAGCTATTTATAAGGCCTCCTCAGACAGCCATTTTGCCCTTTTGCATTTCTTTCTCCTGGGGATGGTCTTGATCTGTGTTTCCTGTACAGTGTCACAAACCTCTGTCCACACTTCATCAGGCACTCTATTGGATCTAATCCCTTGAATCTATTTATCACTTTCACTGAAAAATTGTAAGGGGTTTGATTAGGTCATACCTGAATGGTCTAGCGGTTTTCCCTACTTTCTTCAAGTTAAGTCTGAATTTGGCAATAAGGAGTTCATGATCTGAGCCACAGTCAGCTCCTGGTCTTGTTTTTGCTGACTGTATAGAACTTCTCCACCTCTGGCTGCAAAGAATATAATTGATCTGATTTCGGTGTTAACTATCTGGTGACATCCATGATATTTTAGTATCTATAGGACAGCTCACAGGATGTGGCTCAGAATATTGTCTACAGCTGTTGAGAAAGGACTGAAGGTCCCTGACTATGTTTAATTATAACATTATTATTATCTGGTCTCCTTTAATTGTTTTCCTTTGTTTATGTACTTCTCATTTCTCTGATTAAACTTAATCTTTGACTGAAGTTCTCCACAGGCAGAAGGCAAGCAGAGGCCATGAGGGGAGGGAAGAGAAGGACCACAGGCTCCCACTCCACCAAGGAGAAGTCCCTTCCTCCAAGTGTTTAGGCTGTCAGAGTATCAGTGACTAGGTCACAAGAAAGCATATGTTGAAAAACCAGGTGTCCAGGAGAACCCTGTGCTGAGACCCTCACAGAAAGCTCTGGACCTTGGGCCAGGGTGGCCAGCTCTCTGCTCCCCTCCCCTGTGGGTGGCGTGCCTCCGCAAACCCTCGCAGCCCCCCCACCCCCTCAGTGGGCAGCCAACCCATCAGGGCGGCCTGCCCCAGCCTCAGGTGTGGGGGCCACGTGCCCTGCGAAGCTCCTGGACCCACACTGGTGGCTTGCCCTGGAGCCCTATGGTTGGTTGCCCATACCTGGAAGGCAGCCTTGTGAACAAATTTTGCAAAAGGTCTTTCTGTCAGAGGAATGAATGGGACACCACAACAAACCGGGGACCAGACTGACTCTGTATAACTCAAATTGGTTATTGTCTGGGCTTCCCTGATGGCTCAGATGGTAAAGAATCTGCCTACAACGAGTAAGACTGGGTTTCAATCCCTGGGGCAGGAAGATCCCCTGGAAAAGGAAACAGCTACCCACTCCAGTACTTCTTGCCTAGAGAATTCCACAGACAGAGGAGCCTGGGCTGGCTACAGTCCATGGGATCACAAAGATCCGGACACAACTGAGCAACTAACACAAGTTATTTATATGGACAGTTGCTCTTTGAAAAAATGTTTGTCTCTCCTCACCCCAAGGTAGGGATAGCTCTGTGAGTAGGTACGGTGTACAACAAGAATAAAAACCCTAGCCACATTAAAAGACAAGAATGTTTACCTCTCTTCAAAGTTGGTGAGATATCACTTACACAGGAGCCAATAAATTAATTTTTAGTAGTGAGACATCTGGGAAAATGGAATATTTTACAAAAATCAGAAAATATAGGGAGTTCCCTAGCGATCCAGTGGTTAAGACTCTGTGCTGTCACTGCTGAGGGCAGGGGTTCAATCCCTGATCAGGGAACTAAAACCCCTGAAGCTGCGGTGCAGCCAAAAAATGAAGAAAGAGAGGAAGTATAAACCAGAATCGAGTGAAAGGTGCTTGCAATGAGGCTGAACTCTCTTTTGCAGCAGACTTCCGTGGTCCTAGCAGAGCCCCACCCTAGGTCCTCTGTCTTGCTTCCTGTTGAGGCTGCGGCTACCATGGACAGGTCTGCACATCTCCTGCTGAAAGTACTGCTTCTCTCTCCTGCCTGGGCTCCCTGCCTGTGGGGGGGGGGGGACACCTGCAGCCTCAGAGTAGGAGAGAGTTAACCCCTAGTTGGCGATTCTTCACCAGAGGAGCTCCAAGGAGGATCCTGGAGCCTGCGGATTGGGCCTCTCCCTGTGGTCCCTAGGGCGGACCGCTCCTCTCAACACTAGGAAGGAGGTGCCTGCAGGGTGGAACTCTAGAACGGTGACCAACTGAGCACTGCATACTCCATTTGCCCTCTCCTCCTTCTTGCTTTCACTCTCCCTGCTCCTTCACACTTGATCCCTAGGATCAGTTTCCAAAATAAACTGCCTGCACAAAAGGCTAGGGCTCAGGCTTTGTGTTTTGGAGAGGAACTTGCGTTAAAACAACAGACTACATAGACTATGCAGATCACTGTGACTATTCCCCTAAGTTCCACATGGATTCTCTTCCACGAATTATCTATCACTTAAGCAGGTCTCAGTGCAGCCAAATAGCCCTCTGCATGTGAGTATATCTACAAAGTTTCTCACACTGATACAAAGACTCATGATGACCCCATCACTGCCTGCCAAAGACTACTGATTAAGAAAGCAGGACCTATATCTTATGTTTCTTTGGTACTCCCACTATAAATAGCATCCAAAATGTCCTTCATTTACTGGATAGTTCATGGTGCTGGGCCACTGGTAACTTGCAGAAAGTGGCCATATAAATAAAACCATGGACCTCACTCAGTTTGATTGATATGAATGAAGACAAGACACACACACACACACACACACACCCCATCACTGCCTGCCACAGACTACTGATTAAGAAAGCAGGACCTATATCTTATGTTTCTTTGGTACTCCTACTATAAATAGCATCCAAAATGTCCTTCATTTACTGGATAGTTCATGGTGCTGGGCCACTGGTAACTTGCAGAAAGTGGCCATATAAATAAAACCATGGACCTCACTCAGTTTGATTGATATGAATGAAGACAAGACACACACACACACACACACACACACACACACACACATATTTTCCTTTAACAGGAATATTTTGAGCAATGAATACTGTATTTTTGAAGATGTCTAACTGGTTTTATAAAAATGCAGTCATTTACTTACGGCCTACCTACTTAACAAGTGTCATTGAAATGGTATAAAAATCACTAACTGCTGTGTTTGTGTAAAATACAATGACTGCCAGAATACTCATAAATCTCAACTTTCCTAGGAGTCTGTGGTTTAGGAAAAACATTCCCAGTTGTGCATAGTATAATTTAAATGACTGAAGCCAAGCTGCCAAAATATTCAAGTTTCCTTAAGACTTAAGAACACTCAGGATGTATAGAAAAGTGAACATGTATTTGTTAAACAGGCAAGTCAGAAATAGAGCAACAGGAGTTATATTCACACTTATCTACATAGACCCACGTGTGATCAACGAGGCAGCATCTGCAAGCAACAATTTCCCACTGTCCCAAAGGGAGAGTGAGATGATTAGTGTTTCCTCTTGGATGGGCACCGTCGCTCTTTAAAAAGGAGAAAACTCTAGTTAACATCTGGTTGAGGTACATTATTGAAATACATTCCAGAGATTGCTTCTTCTGATCAAGAGCCAGAATCTTTTTTAAAAAATAACTTTGATCTTTAACTTCCTCTGGTTGGGGAAGAGGGAAGCACAAATGGCAGGGAAGTACACTCTTTCATGAGCGCCTGTTCTGTTCCAAGCGTGCGGTATGATGTCTTGCATATGGGATTTCTAGTAGAGTCAGTGAGAAATGCACAGTCGATAGGCTGTATCTGAAAAGGTGAATCACACCGCATGCGTTTGTTGTTATATATTATATAATCCATACTTTTATTGTTATAATAAGCTATATCAGCTGGCTTTTAGTCAGAACAGAAGCCAGAATAAGTATTTCAAGCAGAGGGATTTCATGCAGGGTATTATTTACATGACTTTGAGCGTGAAAGAGCAGAGAGGAACTGCTGAGTAGCGCCAGGGTTAGTAACTTTTGGAAGCAACTTCACCCCATAGCTGGTGTGGGGGCCAGAGGTGCTGAGAGTTTTCAAAGAGCCCGAAGCTGGACTGCTGGAGCAAGAGAGCAAGACAAACACCGTCTCTCTTCCTCCTGCCTTCCATTAGCCAACCTTACAAAACGAGGGCCCACGGGGAGCCTGGGAAGCACTGTTCATAGAATCTCAGCCCCAGCACCACAGAGCAGGTCACAAAAAAGTGGCTTTGGAGCTGAGACACAATATGCAAATCATCAATCCACACCTCTGCAATGACCACTATGCATATAATAACGCTTTGTTTAGATTTCTTTACAGAGCCAGCCAAATTTACTTTAGGGCTCTTTAAAACCACTGGTAGTTGTTTTATGCCTTGGAGCTTTGTCATCAAAAGTGTACAGAGTAAGTGTGAGTGCCATCATTTGTAACGCTCCTAAAAGATTATTATGAGATGAAAATGCTATATTAACATTATATATAATGTTATATGTATATTATATATAAATTAGTCTATATACAGCTATGTGATCATCGCTCAATCATCTCCGGCTCTTCGTGACCCAAGTACTGTAACCTGCCAGTATCCTCTGTCCATGGAATTCTGTAAGCAAGAATATTAGTGTGGGTAGTCATTCCCTTTTCCAGGGGAACTTCCTGACCCAGGGATCGAACTCCAGTCTTCTGCAGTGCAGGCAGATTCTTTACCATCTGAGCCACTAGGGAAACCCCATGTATAGTTATCAGTTCAGTTCAGTTTAGTTCAGTCGCTCAGTCGGGTCCGACTCTTTGCGACTCCATGAATTGCAGCATGGCAGGCCTCCCTGTCCATCACCATCTCCCAAAGTTCACTCAAACTCAAATCCACCGAGTTGGTGACGCCATCCAGCCATCTCATCTTCTGTCTTCCCTTTTTCCTCTTGCCTCCAATCCCTCCCAGCATCAGAGTCTTTTCCAGTGAGTCAACTCTTCGCACCTCTGCCTTTTCTAAAACCAGCTTGAACATCTGGAAGTTCATGGTTCATGTATTGCAATATGGGATTCTTAGGTGGCCTCAGCGGTAAAGAATCTGCCTGCCAACCTGCCAGTCCAGGAGGCATAAAAGAACTGGATTCAATCTGTGGGTCAGGAAGATCCTTGGGTCAGGAAGATCACTGGGAGGAGGGCAGTTGCAATCCACTGCAGTATTCTCATCTGGAGAATCTCATGGACAGAGAAGACTGATGGGCTGCAGTACATAGGGTCTCAGAACAGGACAGGACTGAAGTGACTCAGCACACACGCACGCACAGCTGTCTTGTGCAATGTACGATGCTCAGCAGCATCCCTGGTGTCTCCTTACTAGATGCCAGTAGAGCCCTCAGATCTTGTGACAAGCCAAGACGTTCCCAAGCGTTGCGAAATCTGCTCCCTTACTTTAGAATCACTGCTCTAGAGTGTTTCCTCATCAAGTTATAGTTTCCACTTCACCTTAGTGGTGAGGGTCAGACAGATGTACAAGTATCAGCGGTCCTAACTTGGGCTCAGATTAAGCACACTGGTACCCAATTGGTAAAATGGGGGGGGGGTTGTAAATGTTACCTCTTGGAGGAAATTAAGATGTGTTAGACTCTGGGGCCTTGCTGCTAAAAATGTGGACAGATTAACATTGCTTGGGATATTTAATACTGCATTTAAAAGCTGGATATTCAGTTCATCATGGGTTTTGGGGTAAAGTTTGTATTTTTCAAAATGTTGCATTAAATATCAACATTGCATTATTATTAAGATAAATGTGTATTATAATTATTAACAAATATTAATATAATTTAATAAACCCTAAGGTAATTTAATTTTAATAAATATATTTCAAATATTGCACTAAATACTATTACTGTTGCATTAAAATATCATTCATCTTGATTGCTAAGTTTTCTGTCACTCCCCTGAATTTTGTGCTTAGTCCTGCCCCTGAGATATGCAGGCCAGGCCAGTCTTAGGAAACCAGAATTGGCATTTAGTGAGTGGAGAGGGGCGGGCACGGGAGGACAGCCCCAGACAGTTTCAGGTCCGGGGTCCTCAAGCGCCCGTGGAGCCGCGTTCAGGCGAGGTAGGGAGACGGGGCGCTCTGGGCTCCCGCGGATGGACTGATACAGCCGTGCCCGAGCCCTTTGCGTTGACCGGCGGGCGGTCCCGAAACCGCGGAGCCTATACCCTGGTAGAGAAGAGGGGAGCAAGCGCAGCAGGACAAGCCGGTAGGCGAGTCTCCTCAGGCCCCACGCTCGCTGCGCGCTGCCGAGGGCGGGACCCCTGTTACCACGGTAACGCAGTTGTTAGAAACTGGAGAGAGGGAGGAAAACTCAAGTTGCATTCTCTTTAATTTGTCTTGATTGAAATTTTGAGGGTCTCTTCTGCCCCTGAGCATGGGGGTGGGGGTAAACAGTCGAAATGTATATCATCAGTCGTCAGCAAATGTTATTAATTACGTAAATAAGTGAATCCTGAACTCTCGACCTGCACATATGGACACTCTTCTCTACATGAGCACATTACAGAACAGAAGTAGTTTTGCATATTATAGCCCTACACTAGTGGCTCTTAAACCTGTGGAACTCAGTTGTTTTGAAGGACCAGCAAATTTTTGTGCATGCCAAAATTGTATTTTGGCATGCACAAAAATAGCTGTGAAAATAAGAGAAGCAAAAAGCAGAGGAGAAAAGGAAAGATAAACCCACCTGAATACAGAGTTCCAAAGAATAGCAAGGAGACATAAGAAAGCCTTCCTCAGTGATTAGTGTGAAGAAATAGAGGAGATAGGAAAGACTAGAGATCTCTTCAAGAAAATTAGAGATATCAAGAGAACGCTTCATGCAAAAAGGGGCTCAATAAAGGACAGAAATGGTATGGACCTAACAGAAACAGAAGATATTAACAAGATGTGGCAAGAAGAACTGTACAAAAAAGGTTTTCATGATGCAGTCATGATGGTGTGATCACTCATCTAGAGCCAGACATCCTGGAATGTGAAGTCAAGTCGGAGAAATGACTCAGAGACTGAACTGAATGAAAATTGTATTTATACTTAAAAGTCTCATGTGTGTGAGTGTAAAATGATTTTTCATTAGGTCGTTTTCTCCTGGTTTTCTTTTTGCTTGCTGACTACGGGTGGCAAAGAGGATGAGCCCCAGAACAAGAGAGTCTAGAGCACAAAATTCTGATATGGGTTTTTGTGACGGTACATTTTTTAATCTGGACAAAACTTTAATTGCTTTGATGGTCCTCATCTGCTAAATATGATCATCAAAGTAAAGTCCACACTTTAGGGTTTTTAACATTTTAAGCATAAGATATCACTTAAAAATAAAACCAAACAATATATGTACCCTTAATATAATTTTAATATGTGTGTGTAAAAAATAAGGTTTTGTTGAGATGATTTAAGAATGTTCAGTGTTAAAAGCACACATCAGAATTTTGCACTCCAAATATTGTTCTCTGGCCCAGTCTTCTCTGCCACTTTCACTGGGCAGACAAAAAGTAAACTATGAGAAAGAAAAGTATTTTAACTATGCAAGGTGACCTAAAGAAAAATCATTTCAAGACCAAGTTGGTCGCAGCAAAATTCATTAGCCTCTTCCAGTATGAAAGCTGCATCTGGGTGACATTCCAAGGTTACTAATGCTCGTCAGTCCAACAACTTGCAGACTCTACGTGATAGGGAATCTTTGGGTTTTGGCATCAAAGGAGAAAGGATGTAAAAATGGCCCTGATGGATGTTCTGAGGTTGTTTGATCTAAATCCAGAGAAAATAGCAGCTATCACAGCTGATGGAGTACCTGCTATGACTGGGAAGATGAATAGAATGAAGGAAAAAAATATTACAGTCAGAAAAGCTGGTGCCAGACATTTTATCATTATCTTTTTATTTAATTTTTTACAAACCAAGCTTGACAACTTAGAAATCCCTTTGTGCAGTTTATAAAATAATGAATTCTAAATGAAGGTCTGTATTCACCAACAGACCAAGCAATTATGTAAACAATTTCTGTTTCCCAATATGGCTCCCTGTCATTGCATTTTCAAGTCAAATCACTTTTGTGAGGTGGAACAGTAATACATATGATGCATATCTTTGAAGCGTCAGCTATCAGACAAGGGAGGATGCCAGTTACTCGACATCCCAGTGACAAGAAAGGTATCCTGTGTTATATTTCCACTTCTGATTTACACTCAGAGAAGAGTCAACTGAAAGACAAAAGTACTACAGGGTAATTGGTATTCTTGTATCATTTCTCCTGTGTTCAGTGGTTTATTCTCTGATTTCATTACCAGGACTGTATCTTACTTTCAAGCTCCTTTGAAACACACACACCCACCCATGCACACACTTTTTCGCATTCTTTCACACATGGCTCTTTCAAGTTGCAATTAGTCATATGCTTTATGCATGTTTCCTGTGTTAATGCTTGTCCTTTGGATCCCAAGCTCCTGGAGAATACGAAAGGCATGTATTATGCCTTTCGTGTTCTCCCCACACAGTGAGTGTTCAATAAAGACTATTGACTGACTGACACATCACCCCCTTTTCTCTCTGTCTCTGACACCCCTGCTTTCTTTCAGAAATTTTATTTTTTAAGTAGCAATATTTCCCCACTCTGGACTTACAAGAAGCTCATCTCGTCCTCTAACTTGTTCTTTATGTAAGGTTTTCAACAATAGACAAAATACAGATAGAAGGAAGCCAATATTCTCCTACCCCTTGACAATAAATATGTTTTTAATTGGAGAGTGACAGGCATCTTAGAGAATGGAAGCTTTTTGCCCATGGAGAAGGCTCACGAGTACACCTCTGTTAAAGTAGCCATTAAAAAATAATAATACCTCCTGGCTGGCCTGCACTCCAACTACTCCTGAATTCAAGGCAGGTATTAATGACAGCCCAGCTTTATTTTTCTTCTATGGTACAGCAGGTCAGAGACACTGTCTATATTTGGGGTCTCTGTTGTCCTCACACAGAACTTAAATAGCAGTTTGTTCTCGCTTTGAAACAGGAGCCTAAACCACAATTAATTTTTTTAACCTTACCTTAGGAAAAGCCTTGGTAGTTCAGTGATATCCAGAAACATGGACTTTTCAGGAGACATCAAAGTGTAGCCTCCATCAATCTGAGCATTGATCTCACGGAGGCGAGGTAATGTGCCTTTATGACAGTTGCTTTCTCTATCACAGCTGTTATGGATTGTGCAGCCGTGGTAGATGGTTGCTACAGGGACGCTGCTCTCGCATCACATTGTCCTGCTGGAGTCAGCCTCCTGGAAAAGTACAGGTGAGGGCATCTCAACCTGACACAGCCTCTGTTCTGCGCAGCCTGTCTCTGCTGACAGCAGATAGAGCAGAAAGCAGGGTTCTCTCGGTACTCTTTCTATCTCCTGTTTCTTTCCTGTACATACTCCTAGCTGAAAGCCTTTTGGAACAAAAGAATATTCAGAAAGAGAGTAGTTGACAAATAAAAGTCATGAAGATTAGCATGGCCTGCCGGTGTGGATGGTCATTTTCCACTTGGTTCACCGCTCACACGCGCCTGCTGAAACTGTCTCTAACACCCAGAGGTGTGCAAACACCGGCGTTCCCGAGCCTTTTTCACACTCCAGTGACAGCAGCAGCAGACACCAACTGAGTGCCTTAGTCTGGGTTTCCCCAGAAGACCCTGAGACAAGGATTCCAGTGCAAATCCCCCCAGAACAAAACCAGAGGAGAAGACTTGAGTTTCCCCTAGTGGCGAGGCACGTGGAGTCAGCACAGGGGTCAGGGCCACTTGGCTCCACTTTATGCCTGGGCCTGCCTCTGTCTCCCCTGCTTGAAAGCAGAGCAGCCTGGGGGGCAAACAGCACACAGCAGGCCACAAGATGGCGCTGTGGGCCCGGCCCGCCGTCAGGTCTCTGCAGGTGGAGAGCGCGGTGGGGAGGAACGCCCTGGGCCCTGGTTCAGCAGTCAGGGAGAGGAGGCTCCAGGAAAGGAGTTCCCCCCTGGGGACTTACCCGGAGGCCCAGTGGTTAAGACTCTCTGCTTCCACTGCAGGGGCATGCCTTTGGTCCCTGTCATAAAGCTAAGATCCTCGCGAGCTGCAGTACGGCCAAAAATAAGTAAGTAAATAAACAAATGGAATGTGAAATCCAACAACTGGAGTTAAAAGCAACAACTCATCCATTGGACGTTAAAAAAAAAAATCCCCTTTCTCATTTTTGAAGCAGAGAGAGGATGAACTGAGGCCAGAACAACCTTGGATCCTTAATTTACTCTCTCAACATGGCCCTAGACTGTTCTAGGGTCAGGAAGACAAAAACAACTTTCCTGGTGGCTCAGACAGGAAAGAATCCACCTGCAATTCGGGAAACCTGGGTGCGATCCCTGGGTTGGGAAGATCCCCTGGAGGAGGGTGTGATAACCCAGTCCAGTATTCTGACCTGGAGAATCCCCATGAGCAGAGGAGCCTGGCGGGCTGCGGTCCATGGGGTTGAAAGACTCGGATAAAACTGAGCAACCAAGCCCAACAAACATGGCAGCTGTAGGACATAGGGCCCACCCTGGTCTGTGAGGCGGCCACGTTTTATAGAGGAAAGCTGAAGCACAGAGAGATTAAGTAAACTACCCAAGGCCACATGGCTGGGAGGTAGAAGGGCCAGGAACTGAACCTCGGCAGACTTTCCCTCACAGTCTGTCCTTGTGACCCCAGCACAGGCTGTCATGGGAAAATAATATCTCTTTGCATCTGTGTTCATTTTCACTTCTTGCCTTTTTCCCAACACGAAGGAAGAAGAGAGGGACCGGTGTCTGCAGAGCTGCGTGGCTTCCTTTGGGGGGATTCTTGGATTTAGGCCTCGTGTCTGCGGCTGGCAGTGCTCACTCCCTTGCTTGCTTCATATGACTGGTTTCCAGAAGTAAAATCTGACTTCCCAGAGGATGCAGGCTCAGAGTAGTATCCTTAGAATATCACAGACTCGGGATTCTAAATCTGGGATTAATGCGTTTGGGATTCTAATTCTCTGATCATCTCTTACCTCTCATATGACTTTCTATTCCAATTTTCACATTAACATACTTATTTTCCCAATCCAGATGACCCAAGTAAACCATTCTTCTCTTCAAGGCAGTGATGATGGAACTTAAAGGAAATCCAGGCATCATAATCCTTCAATATTTCTGGTGAAAAAATGTGCTGGGTGTGATCATCATCGTTCAGGCAATTTTTTCCTCCCAGGACAGGCAGTTATTTTGACAGGTTATTTCAATCTTACAGATAAAGTTTACATTGTCAATTAATGAGAATACACCAGGTAATAGTCATGAGCTCTTGGGGGATATTCTCGAGGCTGTTTCCAAATATCCCTTATGGCAACATATGGTCGTATCCTCCACTTCATCAGCAGGTCAATCAGCAGTTGCTCTCTGGTATGTTCTTCATGCACCAGTGCAGTTTCCAAGCTCCATCACATTTGTTTTTTCCCCCATGGTGCTTGAAAGTTGCTTAAGCCACTGATTATTGCCTTGCCATGAGTGCTGATCACTCTTCTGGATAGTATGCATTCAGATGTCATCTTTAATTTGCGATATTAATATTGAACTCCATCACCGTTCAGTGGTTTTAGTGAAGTATTTACATATAGACCAGCAAAGCGTTTGAGCAGTGCATTGAAAACTGTCCTTTCCTAATTGGAACCGTAAAGTTTACCACAGCATCTGCATGACATGGATATGATTTCTGGTTATAAAGCAGCCTTGGAGGTTTGCCTTCAAAAACAAATGAGATGTGTTTTCTCAGCTCTGTATTTCCTCACCCATTCAGACCATTAATGATTGGTGGTGTCAGTGCTCAGGGAACTGTTTTTTTATAAGCTCACACACTTTTAAGAAGGGTTAACTGTCTCAACGAGTATTTTTTTAAAACTGGAATCACATTTAAAATTAATGAACTAATTAGTTAAGAAATGTATTACTTTATTATGGAAAGAGAAACCCTGCACTATAATGATGGTGTGAAATGCATGAAACGTCCTTTTATTTATGACATTAGAGCAAGGAGGATTGTTCAGGAACATTTGGACTGCTATTATTAATTATCTGATTTGAAGATCACCTCACCCTGTGAGAAACATGGATATCAATCAGTATGTGAGAGAAGTGAAAGAAGGAAAGAGAAAAAAAGGGAACATCTTCCTTCTTGTATTGTTAGGTGACCTCATGCCCTGGTATGTTTAAATTGCTTACTTCCTATAACTCTATAAACTTCTGTGTTTTCATTTGCCGGATTAGATTGAAGTGTCAAGTATATTTGATGAATGGCATTGGTAATATATGTTCATGTTCCTCTTTGCTCTTTTTCTGCTTTTATTTATATAGAGTCAGTATAATTTATTTCTCCTGAAAAAGCTTTCAGCAAAAAAGATTTTTTAAAGTACAAATACTTTTTAACAGGGTTCTGGGGTTTGTGATGATCAAATCACTCATCTTTCCAGCTTTTTTTTTTTTTTTCCCTTACATTTCTTTTGAAACTAGTGACTGAAAAAGGCTTCCCTGGTGGCTCAGATGGTAAAGAATCTGCCTGCAATATAGGAGACCTCAGTTTGATCCCTGGGTTAGGAAGAGCCCCTGGAAGAAGGGATGGCTACTCACTCCAGTGTTCTTGCCTGGAAAATCCCATGGACGGAGGAGCCTAGTGGGCTACGGTCCATGCGGGTCACAAAGAGTCGGACATGACTGGCCAATAAAAGAAATATAGGAAACCTCAATGGTTGCAACTAAGCAGAGTAAAAAGTTAGCATTCAGACAAGCCTTTAGCTTAGTCGATGCATATATCAGCTTAAGCTGCTAATAGAGTAATGATATGAAGAACTGTGTAATTACCTGGATAATTTAATTTAAAAATGCCAGTCTGCAGCTTTCTGTATTCAAACACATTTTATTCACAGATAGCAGCCCAAGCATGAGATTTCAGATTTATTGTAGTTCTTTCTTGATGAGGGGGAGCCTATCCCTTCCTCAGGAGGTTAGGTAGGAACCCTTGGTGATCTTGAGGTTAAAATGGAGTATGCTGTTAATTGTATAATCAGCTCTTCACTTTGGATTTTTGCTTAGATCAAAATGTTATGTTTAGGTAAATAGGCAAACATATCTGCTTCTAAATTCTCTGAGGGTTAATATCAATAGAAGAAAAATAATTAGAGACAGAAATCCCCAAATCAGACTAGTCAGAATCTGAAAACTACTTAGCAAAGTAGTGGCTAGGGAATGAGATGCAGCAAAACACTGGAGAAAATGTAATAAACCCCGAGTTGGATTTGGAGGAGTCCTTGGTTCGTTTCTCCCCTCCCTCCTTCCCATACTTTCTTTCTTTTCTTTAAAAAAAATTTCTATCTTTATCCTTAACTGCATCCTTCCCTCATTCCTCTCTTCATTCTTTTTGCCATCTAAGAATTTTTCCTGCTAATTGAAATCCAAGGTTCTTTTATTGTTTACCTAAAGGCTGTTGAAACAAGTGAAAAATGTGATAAAATGTCCAAGTTGAATCAACTGAATCACAGAAGTGACGACATAAATGTAACTGTATTTCGGCTTCACACATCCATTTGTCTCTGATCCACAGGCATCAGGGTTATTGTGACCCACTGCCTGGGGTCAGCATAGATTGTGTTCACATCTTCCTTCTTGTATTGTTAGGTGACCTCATGCCCTGGTATGTTTAAATTGCTTACTTCCTATAACTCTATAAACTTCTGTGTTTTCATTTGCCGGATTAGATTGAAGTGTCAAGTATATTTGATGAATGGCATTGGTAATATATGTTCATGTTCCTCTTTGCTCTTTTTCTGCTTTTATTTATATAGAGTCAGTATAATTTATTTCTCCTGAAAAAGCTTTCAGCAAAAAAGATTTTTTAAAGTACAAATACTTTTTAACAGGGTTCTGGGGTTTGTGATGATCAAATCACTCATCTTTCCAGCTTTTTTTTTTTTTTTCCCTTACATTTCTTTTGAAACTAGTGACTGAAAAAGGCTTCCCTGGTGGCTCAGATGGTAAAGAATCTGCCTGCAATATAGGAGACCTCAGTTTGATCCCTGGGTTAGGAAGAGCCCCTGGAAGAAGGGATGGCTACTCACTCCAGTGTTCTTGCCTGGAAAATCCCATGGACGGAGGAGCCTAGTGGGCTACGGTCCATGCGGGTCACAAAGAGTCGGACATGACTGGCCAATAAAAGAAATATAGGAAACCTCAATGGTTGCAACTAAGCAGAGTAAAAAGTTAGCATTCAGACAAGCCTTTAGCTTAGTCGATGCATATATCAGCTTAAGCTGCTAATAGAGTAATGATATGAAGAACTGTGTAATTACCTGGATAATTTAATTTAAAAATGCCAGTCTGCAGCTTTCTGTATTCAAACACATTTTATTCACAGATAGCAGCCCAAGCATGAGATTTCAGATTTATTGTAGTTCTTTCTTGATGAGGGGGAGCCTATCCCTTCCTCAGGAGGTTAGGTAGGAACCCTTGGTGATCTTGAGGTTAAAATGGAGTATGCTGTTAATTGTATAATCAGCTCTTCACTTTGGATTTTTGCTTAGATCAAAATGTTATGTTTAGGTAAATAGGCAAACATATCTGCTTCTAAATTCTCTGAGGGTTAATATCAATAGAAGAAAAATAATTAGAGACAGAAATCCCCAAATCAGACTAGTCAGAATCTGAAAACTACTTAGCAAAGTAGTGGCTAGGGAATGAGATGCAGCAAAACACTGGAGAAAATGTAATAAACCCCGAGTTGGATTTGGAGGAGTCCTTGGTTCGTTTCTCCCCTCCCTCCTTCCCATACTTTCTTTCTTTTCTTTAAAAAAAATTTCTATCTTTATCCTTAACTGCATCCTTCCCTCATTCCTCTCTTCATTCTTTTTGCCATCTAAGAATTTTTCCTGCTAATTGAAATCCAAGGTTCTTTTATTGTTTACCTAAAGGCTGTTGAAACAAGTGAAAAATGTGATAAAATGTCCAAGTTGAATCAACTGAATCACAGAAGTGACGACATAAATGTAACTGTATTTCGGCTTCACACATCCATTTGTCTCTGATCCACAGGCATCAGGGTTATTGTGACCCACTGGCCTGGGGTCAGCATAGATTGTGTTCTGAGTGGCTGTGAAATGAAAAGGTGATGTACATGCTTTGGAACTCTGGATACATTTGTTCTGACACCAGAGACTCAAATAAGCTGACTTTAAAATAAAGAGAACATGAGTAGCAAATTACAGTCCTGCATGACGGAACGCCAGATATAAGCTCATGAATTAAAAAAAAAAAAAAGAAATGAACCAGATTTTATTTTACTCAAGTACATGTGGATAAACTGGGATCAATAGTTTTCCATTTTCATAGCTTTGTCAGTGCAGATGTCTTCGGAAGTGAAATCAACAGCAGCCAGAGTGAAGGAATGTGTGTGATTTTTTTTTAAATACAAAAATTTCCAAATTATATGATTAATATGCAAAACCAGTCAGTTCAGTCACTGAGTCGTGTCCGACTCTTTGTGACCCCACGGACTGCAGCATGCCAGGCCTCCCTGCTCATCACCAACTCCCAGAGTTTACTCAAAGCCATGTCCATCGGGTCAGTGATGCCATCCAACCATCTCATCCTCTCTTGTCGGCTTCTCCTCCTGCCTTCCATCTTTCCCAGTATCAGGGTCTTTTTCAGTGAGTCAGCTCTTTGCATCAGGTGGCCAAAGTATTGGAGTGTCAGCTTCAATATCAGTCCTTCCACTGAACAATGAATATTCAGGACTGATTTCCTTTAGGATGGACTGGCTGGATCTTCTTCAAGTCCAAGGGACTCTCAAGAGTCTGCTCCAACACCACAGTTCAAAAGCATAAATTCCTCAGCACTCAGCTTTCTTTATAGTCCAACTCTCACATCCATACATGACTACTGGAAAAACCATAGCTTTGCCTAGATGAAAAATAAGTTAGATAAAATTTTACCTTTGCTTATTCTTGTATAACACTCTTTGTAGTTAGTTGTTATAATTCCTATTCATTTGGGAAAATAATATGTTAACATAAGGGCTAATTTATTTTAAACCTCCAGATATTTATATAACCACATAAACAATCATTAGAGGGGTCTTAAAAATTATAAAAATATGAAAATGCTTATGCACTTGGCTTTGGAATGAATATTATCATTTTGTACTTGTGGGTTATTCTATCTAGGTTAGTTTCTTTTTCTCAAAAAAGAAAC
>SJYC01065283.1:0-10920 GCA_006408675.1 Madoqua kirkii
TGACACGACTGAGTGACTGAACTGAAGTGATAAATCTTCTTGATGATTAAGCACTTTTGTAACTGCATCAGAGTGAAAGATAACTATCTATAAATGACAATAGACTTAAAACACATGATTAAATATCTGATTACAGTGTAATGAATGTCAACTAAAAAGAATGTATAACTTGAGAGTTGCTAGTTACATTTTATTTGGTGCAAAATGAGGACTGCAGCCTGGTAGACAGCATCTCAGATAGCTCTGAGAGACTGCTCAAAGAGGCAGTGGGGAAGGTCAATATATAAGGTTTTGACGAAGGGAGAATTCAATACCATGAAGCATTCATTTAAAAAATTCTGTGTGTGTGTGTGTGTGTGTGTGTGTGAGTCATGAGGGTCCAATATCACCATGAAGGGGTCTAGTGCTTCTCTAGATATTAGGAGATGCAGGATTGAAATCATAACACCTATTCCTAAAAACATCTAACTCTCTAAAGACCTGTCCAACCAGATTCCCTGAAGCACAGAGTGCCTCACTCCACCCTGATCTCCCTCAAGGGTTGTTGAAGGTCAACAGCTATAGAGGCAGATGGCAAATGCCTTTGTTGTTTCGTCATTGGCATGCTCTTGGTAACTGCCAATTTGTAGTTGACATGGATAAACCCAGTTATAATAACAAGGATCACAAATGACTATATTTAACATGCCAAATAGTCCTAGTTAACTTAGTGTTTCTCTTCCTGCTGGCAAACTCTGTAACAAGAATAACATAAACTTGATTTTCAGTAAACCTAGGTACTACAGAATTATTATACTTAACATTGATAACTTTAAAGATATGTCTATAATAATTAAACCAACAAGGTTAAGCCAGCCTTAATATAATACATTAATTTAATACTGAATAGTTCCTAGATCCCATGAACCTGAAATTCGTTTTGGCTGATTTTCTTCACATTTATGAGTGTTTATATAAGAACTTAAGTTCCCTTAGGCCAATCTATTTAATTAGGCCAATTAAATAGCACTTTTATTAATTAATTTTTGCAACATCATACATCTACAATACATATAGATACACAAACACAGAGATCTCATAGTTCCCATTTCAAAATTTCAGGTACAACAATATAAAACCCATCAGTTACAAGGTGTTGAATTCAAATTAGGTTTCTCACAGACAGAAGAAATCAAAGTTATCTGTCTAGGTGGCTAAATACATTTCACTAATGTCTATAGAAAAGACACTTAACGATTTGTATTTACCCTTGATAATTCAAGTTCTAAATTACCTTCCCCCTTTCTTCAAAATTTGCACTTAAAAAAGATGGTGGAGATAAATGTTCATGGAAAAGACATTTTGCATCTCAAGTGAGTGAAATTTGCCAGTTATGTCTGATTCTTTGTGACCCCTCTACTGGAGTGGGTAGCCTTTTCTCTTCTCCAGGAGATCTTCCTAACCCAAGGATCAAACCCAGGTCTCCCACACTGCAGGCAAATTCTTCACCTGAGCCACAAGGGAAGTCCATGGCATGGGAAAACTCCCAGGGTGACTTTTATTCCTTAAGGCCAGAAAAAAAATATTTTCTTCCTTTTTTTTACCTCAAAGAATTGGATGGCCACCTCAATGATATCAAATGACTGACCTACCCATTCACCTATGTTGTTAAGGTTTTTCTTTCTCTCATTCAGCTTAGGAGAGAAGGCCTTCTCGAAAATTCCTATCAGGTTCCATATATCAGCTATGGTTATTTTAGCTGGACCACTGGCCTCCCATTTTGGTAATCAACTTACAAACCCTTTTAAGGATCATCCTGATTTAAGAAATTTGTGCCTTATATTTAGACACTCCATAACCCTTTTAAACTTAACAACCACCAATTAGATAAACTTTGGCCAAGACCAGAACCTTGATATTCCACGCTCCAGGATCTACTAAGGCTTCTATTTCAGCTCCAGATTCATTCTGCTCCATTCCACTTTCTGTAAAAA
Organism: Madoqua kirkii; assembly: GCA_006408675.1. NCBI lineage: Eukaryota > Metazoa > Chordata > Mammalia > Artiodactyla > Bovidae > Madoqua > Madoqua kirkii. The sequence goes on from SJYC01065283.1 coordinate 1,974, forward strand.
TCATTTGATGATGAAGGTAATTCTCTTGCCCCTCAAGAAATAGAGTGGCCCCTAGCTTAGTTAATAAGTCTCTTCCCATTAAATAGATGGGACAATCAGGCACAAACAGAAGGGAATGTAAAAGCAACAGGCCATCAATGTTGCACAAAATGGGTTCCAGGAAAGTGTGCCACTGCTTCTTTTCTGACACCTCCATCAGAAAAGCCAACCTCCCCTTTGTTGGTCTCTGAGCAGACAAAGCCATTGCAATCTTTTGGGCCTTTGCATATTTCTCTGGGTGCAGTTAGCCTTTTTGGCCATATCCTTATTATTGAAAATCAAAATAAACCAGTCATTTACCAGAATCTGAGGACTAGCAGTTCCTTTCTGAATTTTGTGCCTGATGTCTGGGACAGAGTTGGTTTTAAAATGAATAGCTAAAAGAGTTTATTCCTTGAGGGAAGAGGAATCCATGTTCATATACTTCCTAAAAGCCTACGTTAGTCTCCCTTGGAAGACTGCCATGTTTTTGTCCTATCCCTGTTATGCCTCTTTCACTTTTCAGAATTGACAGGTTTTACCTGTTTTTGTAATCTCTATTAAACAGGTAATCATGTGGTCCTGTCTATTCCTATCAATAAAATTTGCCTGGTAATTCCATTGTGTGTCCACCTTGAAGCAGTGTTGTTCCCCACACAGTGTACTACATAGCCTCACAAGGGGAAATCAAATGACTGACCTACCCATTCACCTATGTTGTTAAGGTTTTTCTTTCTCTCATTCAGCTTAGGAGAGAAGGCCTTCTCGAAAATTCCTATCAGGTTCCATATATCAGCTATGGTTATTTTAGCTGGACCACTGGCCTCCCATTTTGGTAATCAACTTACAAACCCTTTTAAGGATCATCCTGATTTAAGAAATTTGTGCCTTATATTTAGACACTCCATAACCCTTTTAAACTTAACAACCACCAATTAGATAAACTTTGGCCAAGACCAGAACCTTGATATTCCACGCTCCAGGATCTACTAAGGCTTCTATTTCAGCTCCAGATTCATTCTGCTCCATTCCACTTTCTGTAAAAATCATTTGATGATGAAGGTAATTCTCTTGCCCCTCAAGAAATAGAGTGGCCCCTAGCTTAGTTAATAAGTCTCTTCCCATTAAATAGATGGGACAATCAGGCACAAACAGAAGGGAATGTAAAAGCAACAGGCCATCAATGTTGCACAAAATGGGTTCCAGGAAGTGTGCCACTGCTTCTTTTCTGACACCTCCATCAGAAAAGCCAACCTCCCCTTTGTTGGTCTCTGAGCAGACAAAGCCATTGCAATCTTTTGGGCCTTTGCATATTTCTCTGGGTGCAGTTAGCCTTTTTGGCCATATCCTTATTATTGAAAATCAAAATAAACAAGTCATTTACCAGAATCTGAGGACTAGCAGTTCCTTTCTGAATTTTGTGCCTGATGTCTGGGACAGAGTTGGTTTTAAAATGAATAGCTAAAAGAGTTTATTCCTTGAGGGAAGAGGAATCCATGTTCATATACTTCCTAAAAGCCTACGTTAGTCTCCCTTGGAAGACTGCCATGTTTTTGTCCTATCCCTGTTATGCCTCTTTCACTTTTCAGAATTGACAGGTTTTACCTGTTTTTGTAATCTCTATTAAACAGGTAATCATGTGGTCCTGTCTATTCCTATCAATAAAATTTGCCTGGTAATTCCATTGTGTGTCCACCTTGAAGCAGTGTTGTTCCCCACACAGTGTACTACATAGCCTCACAAGGGGAGCCTATTGAAATGTCTTTTCTGTTTTTCTTAGAGTCATCCCTCCAAGCTACACATGTGTTAATTATGAGGAGGTTTCATTGTCTAAATGCAAGGTCATGAAAATTTGAACATATGGTACCTCACTCCATTTAAATTTCCTGACTCATAATGTGGGCAAATCTGATTATATAACTTAATAAGCTTTTCGCCTTTTAACGTGTTTTGTTATTTTTTCCCCCAGTCCTGGAATATATGCCCTAGGGGGTATTGGTCAGAATTGATGTGGCCTGATTCATTTCAGACACAAGCCTGAGGTGATAGTTCTAATTTCCATGCTATCCAAAACTCCACGTTTAAGTCAAAACTCACTGTGCAATTTGATCAAGATTGGCACTTAGAATTTATTACTTCTGAGGTAGTCTCCTAACCAGTCGATAGTGCCCCAGTGATGCAAATAAATGCTACAGAAAGTGTCCCAATCAGTGTTGACAATGAGTGAGAATGGTCTAACTATAAGTTGGAAATAAAAGGTCAGGATTTATCAATAACAAGTATATCTTGGCAGTCACACAGGTCTCCTGCAGTTTGGAAAGAAAGAAAGAAATGGAACAGGAGTGAATATAGCATGCACGAGAAAGACTTCAGAGTCCAGGAGAAGAGTACCATTTGTCCAATCTTGCTGTGACAGTTTTGCTGCTGGATGTGCATAAGCATAGCCATTCCAGATCATCTTTCTATAGCAAACCATTCCAGTTGCCATCATTCTTCTGGTATCGACCTAGATTTGCAATCAGAGTCCCAAATCATTTGGGGACAACAAGACTGACAAACGTGGACAGACATCAATGGAGCATCCTCCTTGGTAAACCTTGCTCATGGCATCCCATGAGCCATTCTAGGACCAACACCTAACTTTCAGCACTTTTTAATCTTATATTATCCCTTCATGTCTCACCAGCTGAAATCATTCACCTCAGATTGAACTTGAACCCATGTACAGGGACCCAAAGCCAGCCAGAACCCACTACCTTTAAATTGAGATCAGACACCTAGTCTCAGGATTTAATGAAACTCAGGATCTTTACGTCTCATTGCAAAAATCATTCAGTTCATTTCAGTCCCTCAGTTATGTCTAACTCTTCGCGACCCCATAGACTACAGAAAGAATTAAGAAAAAGACAAATGTAGATAAGAAGTGAACTTATTTAGAAACACATTCCACAAAGGATGAGCTATTTCAGAAGGTGAGGTATATGTATATGTGTGTATATATATACACATATATATGTATAATATATAATATATGTATGTATATAATATACATATGCTTTAGATTAGATTATTTCAAAATATTATTCCCTCTGCCACACAACAGGTCCTTGTTTTTATCTATTTTACATATAATAGTGTGTTCACTCTAAATACCTTATTTATCCCTCACCTCTTTCCTCTTTGCTCCCCACCACTGTTTTATGTTTGTGAGTCTATTTCTGTTTTGTAAATAAATTCGTTTGTATTATTATTTTAAATTTCAAGTATGAGTGTTGTCATATGATATATTTTTTTTCTGTGTCTAATTTACATCCCATAGTATGATAATCTCTAGGTACATTCTTGTTGCTATAAATAGCATTATTTCATTCTTTTCTTAATTAAGACTGGATAATATTCCAGAGACACACATATATATGCATACCACACCTTCTTAATCCATTCATCAGTCAGTGGACACAATTAGGTTTCTCCATGCCTTGGCTTTTGTAAATAGCACTACTGTGAATATTGGGATGTGTGTATCTTTTTGAATAAAAGTTTTCTCTGGATATATGCCGGAAGTAGTATTGCTGGATCATATGGTAATCATATTATTAGTTTTGAAGGTCCCTCCAAACTATTGTCTATACTGGCTATAACAATTTACACTGCCACCAACAGTGTAGGGAGAAAAAGGAGGGTTCCTTTTTTGCCCACATCCTCTCCAGCATTTATTATTTGTAGACTTTTTGATGATGGCCATTCTGACAAGTGTGATACCTCATTGTAGTACTGACTTGCATTTCTCTAATAATTAGCAACATTAAGCATATTTTGATGTGCCTGTTGACTATGTCTTTGTATTCTTTGGACAAATGTCTATTTAGAATTTCTGCCCAGTTTTTGATTGGGTTATATATTCTTTTGTATAAGCTGTGTGAGCTGTTTGTGTATTTTGGAAATTAGTCCCTTGTTGGGCACATCATTTGCAAATATTTTCTCCCATGCTGTTGGTTGTTTTTCCTTCTGTTTAGGTTTCATTTGCTGTGCAAAAGCTTTTACATTTATTTAGGTCCCATTTGTTTACTTTTGTTTTTAGTTCTGTTACTCTAGAAGATGGCTCCAAAAAGTATTGCTGTGATTTGGATCAAACAGTGTTCTGCTTATGTTTTCCTCTAGGAGTTTTATAGTATATGGTTTTAAACTTATATTTTTAATCCATTTTAAGGTTACTTTTATATATGGTATTAAAGAAAGTTCCAATTTCACTCTTTTACATGTAACTGTCAAGTTTCCCAGCACCATTTATTGAAGACATAGTCTTTTGTCCAGTGTGTATTCTCCTTTGTTGTAAATTAATTGACCATAGGAGTGTGGGTTTATTTCTGGGTTTTCTATGTGCATATGTGCTAAGTTGCTTCAGTCATGTCCAACTATTTGCAAGACTATGGATCTCTGTCCATGGTATTTCTTAGGCATGAATACTGGAATGGGGTGCCAGAGAATCTTTCTGACCCAAGAATCAAACCCACAACTCGTATATCTCCTGCATTAGCAGGTGGGTTATTTACCACTAGTGCCACCTGGGAAGCCCAGGCTTTCTATACTATTCCATTGGTCTATGTGTCTGTTTTATTGTCAGACTATACTTTCTTGATTACCATAGGATTGTAGTATAGTCTGAAGTCAGGGAACACGATTCTTCCAGCCCCATTCTTCTTTCTAAAAAAAAAAAAAAGTCTATCTGTGTGCTTTGTGTTTTCAGTGGCTTCTTCAGTGGCTCATCAGTAAAGAATCTGCTTGCAGTGCAGAAGCCACAGGAGATGTGGGTTCAATCCCTGGATTAGGAAAAGCCCCTGGAGGAGGACTATGGCAACCCACTCCAGAAATCTTGTCTGGAGAATCCCATGGACAGGGGAGCCTGGCAGGCTATAAACCATAGGGTTGCAAAGAGTTGGCCATGACTGAAGCAACTTAGCATACCTGCATGAACTTGTTTCCATGCAAATTTTAAATTATTTTGTTTTAGTTCTGTGAAAAATACCATTGATAATTTGATAGGGACTGCATTGAATCTGTACATTGTCTTGGGTAACATAGTCATTTTAGCAATATTGATACTTTCAATCCAAGAATATGGTATACCTTTCTATATGTTTTTGTCATCTTCAGTTTTTTCATAAGCATCTTACATTTTCAGAGTACAAGACTCTGCCTCCTTAGACAGATTTAGTCCTAGGTGTTTTAGTCTTTTTGAAGAAATAAATAGTAAATGGTACTGTTTCCTAATATTTTTTTTCTGATAGTTTGTTGTACATGTATAAATGCACAGATTTCTGTATATTAACTTTCTGTCTTGCAACTTCACCAAATTCATTGATGAGCTCTTAGTTTTCTGGAGATATCTTTAGGATTTTACAGTATTTTTTTAGGATGTGTATAGTATCATATCATCTGCAAACAGTGACAGTTTTATTTTTTTCTCATCTTTAAAGGTTTTTTAAAAGAATAATACATTTTAAATTTCTTCACATTTCTATTTACAGTATCACTTCACAACCAATTCCCCTACCCCCAAAACCTAAATTTCCTCACATTCACAATGACTTCAGAGTATACTAAAAGTGTTAGTTGCTCAGTCATGTTTGTCTCTTTGCAACCCGTTGAACTGTAGCCTGCCATGCTCTTCTGTTCATGGAATTCTCCAGGCAAGAATACTGGAGTGGTCATTTTTTTCTCCAGGCGATCTTCCTGACCCAGGAATAGAACCCAGGTCTCCTGTATTGCAGGCCAATTCTTTATCATCTGAGACACCAGGGAAGACTCATAAAGCATGGAAGGATATGTTAAATGAAATGAAAATAAGGATGGGGAAATGGGAAGGTAAGGATTATCCACCCACTTACCTAGTAACTTACCTGTATCCCCTCCATCCTTTTATTTTAAAAAAATTATGAGAGTATAAATCATTTACAATATTGCATTAATTTCAAGTGTACAACAGAGTGAATCTGATATACATATACAAATATCCATTCAGAATTAGATTATTTCCCCATAGAGGCCATTAAAGAGTATGAATAAAGTTTCCTATGGTATAATGTAGGGTCCTACTAGTTATGTTATATATGTTATACACAGTAGTCCATGTATGGGCTTCCCTGGTGGCCCAGATGGTAAAGAATCCGTCTGCAATGCAAGAAACATGGGTTTGATCCCTGAATTGGGAAGATCCTCTGGAGGAAGGCATGACAATCCACTCCAGTATTCTTGCCTGGAGAATCCCCATGTACAAAGGAGACTGGTGGACTACAGTGCAAGGGATCACAATGAATCAGATGTGACTGAATGACTTCACACAACAAAGCACAGTCCATATATGTCAATCCAAATCTCTCAATTTATCCTTCCTCATCTTCCCCTCTACATACACTACTAATGAAAAGTTTGTTCTCTCTATCTGTCACCCTATTTTTCTTTTATAAATTCATTTGTACCATTTTCAGATTATACATATGTGGGCATTCACTGTCTGATTTAACTTCACTCAGTATGAAAATCTCTGGGTCCATGTTGTTGCTACAAATGGCATTATTTGATTCTCTCTTATGGCTGAGTAATAGTCCATTGTATATATGTACCACATCTTCTTTATTCATTCCTCCATTGATGGACTTGTAGGTTTCTTCCATGTCCTGGCTATTGGGAATGGTGCTGTAGTGAACACTGGGGTGCATGTATCTTTTCAAATTATGCTTTTCTCTAGATATATGTCCAGGAATGGGATTGTGCCTTCTTATGTAAGCTCTATTTTTAGTTTATTGAGGAACCTCATTATTATTATTTTTTTTTAGTGGCTTACATTCCCACTAAAAGTATAGGAGAGTTTCTTTTTCTGCATACCCTCTCCAGGTTTTACTGTTGGTAGAATTTTTGATAATGGCTATTCTGTCCAGTGTGAGTGATATGCATTGTAGTTTTGACCTGCATTTCTCTTATAATTAGCAATATTGAGCATCTTTTCATGTGGTTTTATCCATCTGGATTTTTTTGAGAAATGTTTATTTAGATCTTTTAGCCATTTTTGTTTTCATTGGATCTTTTTTTCTTTTGATATTGAGATACATGAGTTTTCTGTAGATTTTGGAGGTTAATCCATTGTCATTTGCAAACATTTTTCCCACTCTGTAGGTTGTTGTTTCTTGTTTGTAGTTTCCTGTGCTGTGCAAAAATTTTGAAGTTTAATTATGTCCCCTTTGTTTATTTCTGTTTTTATTTACACAACTCTAGGAGGTGGATCAAAAACGGTCTTGCTATGATTTATGCCCAAGGGTATTCTATGTTTTCTTCTGAGAGTTTTATAGTATCTGGCCTTAAATTTTTGTCTTTAATCCATTTTTAGTTTATATTTATGTATGGTGTTATGTTGTTGTTTATTCGGTAAGTCATATCTGATGCTTTGCAACCCCATGAACTGTAGCACATCAGACTTCCCTGTTCTCTGCTATCTCCCTGAGTTTTCTCAGACTCATGTCCAATGAGTTGGTGATATCATCCAACCATCTCATCCTCTGTTGTCCCCTTCTCCCACCTTCAGTCTTTCCCAACATCAGGGTCTTTTCCAATGAGTCAGCCCTTTGCATCAGGTGGCCAAAGTATTGAAGCTTCAGCATCAGTCCTTGCAATAAGTATTCAGAATTGATTTTCTTAAGGATTGACTGGTTTGATCTCCCTTCAGTCCAAGAGACTTTCAGCACAACACTTCAAAAGCATAAATTCTTCAGCATTCAGTCTTCTTCATGGTCTAACTATCACATCCATATGTGACTACCAGAGAAATCATAGATTTGACTAGATGAACCTTTGTCAGCAAAGTGATATCTCTGCCTTTTAATACACAGTCTAGCTTTGTCATAGCTTTTCTTCCAAGGAGCAAGTGTCTTTTAATATTGTGAGACTGGTTTGATCTCCCTTCAGTCCAAGAGACTTTCAGCACAACACTTCAAAAGCATAAATTCTTCAGCATTCAGTCTTCTTCATGGTCTAACTATCACATCCATATGTGACTACCAGAGAAATCATAGATTTGACTAGATGAACCTTTGTCAGCAAAGTGATATCTCTGCCTTTTAATACACAGTCTAGCTTTGTCATAGCTTTTCTTCCAAGGAGCAAGTGTCTTTTAATATTGTGGCTGCGGTTACTGTCCACAATGATTTTGGAGCCCAAGAAAATGAAATCTGTCACTGTTTACACTTTTCCCAATCTACTTGCCATGAAGTGATGGACTGGAGGTTTTTGAATGTTGAGTTTAAAGCCAGTTTTTTCACTATCCTCATTCACATTCGTAAATAGGCTCTTTAGTTCCTCTTCACTTTTGAAACCTTGGTATCATCTGCATATCTGAGACTGTTGATATTTCACCTTTCAATATTGATTCCAGCTTGGGAGTATCCAGCCTGGCATTTTGCCTGATGCACTCTGCATAGAAGTTGAATAACCATCTATGAGGCCACCATCACCTCAACACCAAAACCAGAAAACATGTCACAAAAAAGAAAACTACAGGCCAATATCACTGATGAATATTGATGCAAAAATCCTTAACAAAATTCTAGCAAAGAGAATCCATATACATATTAAAAAGATCTTACATCATGACCAAGTGGGCTTTATCAGGGGATGCAAATATTTTTAAGTATTTTCAAATCAATCAATGTGATACACAACATTAAAAAACTTGAAAGATAAAAATCATATGATTATCTCAAGAGATGCAGCAAAAGCCTTTGACAGAATTCAATATCCATTTATGATAAAAACCCTCCAGAAAGCAGGCAAAGAAGAAACATACCTCAACACAATAAAAGCCATATATGATAAACCCAAGCAAACATTATCCTTAATGGTGAAAAATTGAAAGCATTTCCCCTAAAGTCAGGAACAA
>SJYC01065295.1:0-12654 GCA_006408675.1 Madoqua kirkii
TTTTAGTTCCTCTTGACTTTCTGCCATGAGGGTGGTGTCATCTGCATATCTGAGGTGATTGATATTTCTCCCAGCAATCTTGATTCCAGCTTGTGCTTCTTCCAGCCCCGTGTTTCTCATGATGTACTCTGCATAGAAGTTAAATAAGCAGGGTGACAATATACAGCCTTGACGTACTCCGTTTCTTATTTGGAACCAGTCTGTTGTTCTATGTCCAGTTCTAACTGTTGCTTCCTGGCCTGCGTTCAGATTTCTCAAGGTGCAGGTCAGGTGGTCTTGTATTCCCATCTCTCTCAGAATTTTCTACAGTTTATTGTGATCCACACAGTCAAAAGTTTTGGCATAGTCAATAAAGTGGAAATAGAAGTTTTTCTGGAACTCTCTTGCTTTTCCCGTGATCCAGCAGATGTTAGCAATTTGATCTCTGGATCCTCTGCCTTTTCTAAAACCAGCTTGAATGTCAGGAAGTTCATGGTTTATGTATTGCTGAAGCCTGGTTTGGAGAATTTTGAGCATTACTTTACTAGCATGTGAGATGAATGCAATTGTGCAGTAGTTTGAACATTCTTTGGCATTGCCTTTCTTTGGAATTGGAATGAAAACTGACCTATTCCAGTCCTGTGGCCACTGCTGAGTTTTCCAAATTTGCTGGCATATTGAGTGCAGCACTCTCACAGCATCATCTTTCAGGATCTGAAATAGCTCAAAAGGAATTCCATCACCTCCAGTAGCTTTGTTCATAGTAATGCTTTCTAAGGCCCACTTGACTTCACATTCCAGAATGTCTGGCTCTAGATGAGTGATCACACCATCGTTAGCCATTGTAATAGGTGAGTAGTGGTATCTAGTTGTAGTTCGATTTGCATTTTTGTAATGGAACAAGCACAAGCTGGAATCAAGATTGCTGGGAGAAATAGCAATAACCTCAGATATGCAGATGACACCACCCTTATGGCAGAAAGTGAAGAGGAGCTAACGAGCCTCTTGATGAAAGTGAAAGAAGAGAGTGAAAGATTGGCTTAAAGCTCAAAATTCAGAAAACTAAAATCATGCATCTGGTCCTACCACTTCATGACAAATAGATGGAGAAACAGTGGAAGCAGTGTCAGACTTTATATTTTGGGGCTCCAAAATCACTGCAGATGGTGATTGCAGCCATGAAATTTAAAGACACTTACTCCTTGGAAGGAGAGTTATGACCAACCTAGATAACATATTACAAAGCAGAGACATTACTTTGCCAACAGAGGTCCATCTAGTCAAAGCTATGGTTTTTCCATTGGTCATGTGTGGATGTGAGAGTTGGACTGTGAAGAAAGCTGAGCACCAAGGAATTGATGCTTTTGAACTGTGGTGTTGGAGAAGACTCTTGAGAGTCCCTTGGACTGCAAGGAGATCCAACCGGTCCATTCTGAAGGAAATCAGTCCTGGGTCTTCATTGGAAGGACTGACGCTGAAGCTGAAACTCCAATACTTTGGCCACCTCCTGCGAGGAGCTGACTCATTGGAAAAGATTGTGATAACTGGGAGGGGCTGGGGGCAGCAGGAGAAGGGGACAACAGAAGATGAGATGGTTAGATGGCATCACTAACTCGGTGGATATGAGTTTGAGTGAACTCCGGGAGTTGGCATGGGCGGGGAGGCCTGGTGTTCTTCGATTCATGGGGTTGCAAAGTGTTGGACATGATTGAGCGACTGAACTGAACTAAATGACAAAAGATATTGAACATTTTTACATGCGCTCATTTGCCCTGTAGCTCAGATGGGCAAAGAATCTGCCTGAAATTCAGGAGACCTGGGTTTGATCCATGGGTTAAAAAGATCCTCTGGAGAAGGAAATGGCACCCACTCCATTATTCTTGCCTGAAGAATCCCATGGACAGAGGAGCCGGGTGGACTACAGTGGATCACAGAGTCAGAAATGACTTAGCAACCAACACACACCGGGTGGACTACAGTGGATCACAGAGTCAGAAATGACTTAGCAACCAACACACACACACACCCCACACACACACTTTTGATGTTCATGCATCTTCTTTAGTAGATTGTTTAAATTGCCCACTGTGGAGGTAGACTTTGTCTCTTACTGTTGAACTGTAAGAATTGCATGCGTGCTCAGTCACTCTGTTGTGTCTGAGTCTTTGTGACCCCACGGACTGTAGCACTGCCAAACTCCTCATTCCATGGAATTTTCTAGGCAAGAATACTGGAGTGGGTTGCCATTTCCTACTCCTGGGAATCAAATCCAGATTTCCTGCTCTCCTGAATTGTTAGGTAAATTCTTTATCACTGTGCCACCTGGGACTTTACAGATTCTTTGTAAGATTTATTTTTGCAAATATTTTCTCTAAGTCTATGGTTTGTCTTTTCATTTTCTTAAGAGAATAATTTGAAAATATTTTAAGGAAATGGCAACCCACTCCAGTATTCTTGCCTAGGAAATCCCATGAACTGGGGTTGGCGGGCTATAGTGCATGGGGTTGCCAAGAGTCAGACACAATTTAACGACTAAATCACTAACCTGTGATGAAGTCCAATATATTCCTTTTGTTCCTTGATAGTTTGTATTTTTGTTGCAACTACTATTTTTTGAATGTTCTAGTCCATCCTGTATAAACTGTGAATCCTCTCACTCTGGATAGTGAGAACACAAACTATTCTCAGCTCCTGTTTGAACTCTGATGATCATTTGAGTTTTATGTCTTGTGGTTCTTTCCTCAGCTTTAAGGTGATTTCCTTGTAGCTCTTGCTGACCAGTGCTCAGCTGAAAATTTGAAGGATCACTCGGTATAAACTCTGTCTCCTCAACTCATGAAGATCACTGGGTCCTGTTTGGAGTCTTCCCTTCACAGTCTATGGCTAATACTCTCTCCAGGACCAGTTGTAGTTCTTGCCCTGTCTATGTCTTTCTCTTATCATCCCTTGTTGTGTTACCTATTGTCTAATGATTGAAACACATTTCATACATGTTGTCCATTTTTAAAATTCTCTGAAGCAAGAGAATAAATCTAGTCCATTATTCTGTCATGTCCAGGAGCAGAAGTCTATAATTGTCTTTATGACTTTATGTTCCTCAGTGAAACTTGAATTACCTTGCAGGCATAAGATCTAATCCATATTAATATTCAACAAATCTGTGTGAGTAAAATGAATGTCTTTCCCCTGGCTTCATGTTATTTATTTGGAAATGAGAGGATCAGATTTTATTTTATTCTTCTGTTTTAATACAAGGTATTCTATTAGAGATATCCAAAATGAGTAAAAAACAAGGAATGGAAACTAGAATATAAGCCCTTCCCTCATTGTTGGGCATTTCTTTGCTTTCTTTATTCATTGTTCTTTTCACTTGCTCGACTCAGCTTTGGAAACAGAACTAGGTAGACCTGGCATTTATCTTTGAGGAGCTTGTGTGACTGCATATACAAAGGACAAGAGCCAGACAATATATTAAAACAGAACTCTGACTCACAACCCACAACACCAGCTGCAGAACCCAAACCACAACCTCTCTACCCTTTGGCCCCAAACAGTCAGGATTCACTGGATCAATAACTGATAACTTCCCTAACTTTTGGTGTCACTTCCAATTTAGGACCAACCAGTTCAGTTCAGTTCAGTTGCTCAGTCGTTCCAACTCTTTGCGACCCCATGAATTGCAGCACGCCAAGCCTCCTTGTCCATCACCAACTCCTGGAATTTACTCAGACTCATGTCCATCGAGTTGGTGATGCCATCTAGCCATCTCATCCTCTGTCGTCCACTTCTCCTCCTGCCCCCAATCCCTCCCAGCATCAGAGTCTTTTCCAATGAGTCAACTCTTCTCATGAGGTAGCCAAAGTACTGGAGTTTCAGCTTTAGCATCATTCTTTCCAAAGAAATCCCAGGGCTGATCTCCTTCAAAATGGATTGGTTGTATCTCCTTGTAGTCTAAGGGACACTCAAGAGTCTTCTCCAACACCAAAGTTCAAAAGCATCAATTCTTTGGTGTTCAGCCTTCTTCACAGTCCAACTCTCTCATCCATACATGACCACAGGAAAAACCATAGCCTTGACTAGACTAGATGAAGCCAAATTTACTTCTTTAATGAATCAGTAATGACATCCCATTTCTAGTTAGCCTGCCTCCAACTTCCCCATGCCAACACCTCTAATCAGGGCATACTTGAAACTTTCAATTTTTTTTGTTGTTAGGTTTTACTCTAAAGATTTTTCATTTTTTTGCCTGCTTTTGAGTCTCTGACAAATGTAAGTGATGTTGGCTGACTCCCTAACTTTAGCAAGCTCTGAATAAATAGCTTGTGCTTGTTCTCATTTGGGTGGTCTTTATTTATTTCCACAATCTTATAGTTAAGTAGAAAATGTTGTCCTAAACAGATTAACACATGTATGATAAATCATGAAAAAGAAGAACTTTGTATCTGTAGAAGGGAACATAACCTAGGACTTTGGTAATGAGAAATATCACTGAATTGAAAAGAATAAAATGCTAAACAAATTTAAAATGTAAGATTTTATCTATTGATATATTTAGATAGGAAAATCTAATTTAATTTCCATGTATATTTATTTCTATTATTTGTTTATCTGGACAAGAATTTTTGGCATCCTGTGTACCATAAAATTATGACATTGTTTCCAACTCTTAGAATTTGGTACACAAAGTAAAAAAAAAATCAGTACATATTTCATACACTATTTTCTATTGGTTTATTTTATTCCATTCCAAGCTTACACTATGGAAAGAAAAAAACAAAGCAAAAAAATGTTATATCTATTACAAAGCAATCTAGTGACAGGGTGGTGGTGATTTTCATAATATATAAAATCTCATTTAATTCTTAGAATTCTTTAAAGTTTTTTAATTTCTTCCTCATTTTACAAGTGAGGAAAGAGACACAAAGAACTAAAATAACTTAGCCAAGTTATAATAGCTATCAAAGTTTTGAATCAACATGAACGCAGGTCTCTTGAACTGTAGATAGACGTTTCTCAGACTCTTGAGTGCTATTGGCAACTTGGGCTGGGTAATATTTTGTTGTGCCATCCTGTGCCTTGCAGGATGTTTAGCAATATTCCTGGCCTCTACCCTCTAGATGCTAGTTGTACTCCCCTAATCATGACAATCAAAATGTATTCAGATATTGCTAAATATCCCATCAGTTCAGTTCAGTCGCTCAGGCATGTCCGACTCTTTGTGACCCCATGAATCGTAGCACAGCAGGCCTCCCTGTCCATCACCAACTCCCGGAGTTCACTCAGACTCACGTCCATAGAGTTGGTGATGCCATCTAGCCATCTCATCCTCTGTCATCCCCTTTTCCTCCTGCCCCCAATCTCTCCCAGCATCAGAGTCTTTTCCAATGAGTCAACTCTTCTCATGAGGTAGCCAAAGTACTGGAGTTTCAGCTTTAGCATCATTCCTTCCAAAGAACACCCAGGACTGATCTTTAGAATGAACTGATTGGATCTCCTTACAGTCCAGGGTACTCTCAGGAGTCTTCTCCAACACCACCGTTTGAAAGCATCAATTCTTTGGTGCTCAGCTTTCTTCACAGTCCAGCTCTCACATCCATACATGACCACTGGAAAAATCATAGCCTTGACTAGATGGACTTAGTTGGCAAAGTAATGTCTCTGCTTTCCAAATAGCCCATGAGGGGCAATAATTGTCCTTAGTGAGTTCCACAGTTGTAGATTATCTAACTATTAGCTATCAACTAACTTAATCATTCATGGTTGATCATTTCTGTAATATTCAGTGAACTCTTTGAAGTGCACATATATATACACACATATACACACACACCTCACTCACTGTCCTCCCTCTAACCCTCTGCATCTCTATATATTCCCTCACGAAGATTTATTCTTTTAAACTTAGCAGAAAATTCTCTTAGTTTTGTAGTTGTTGTCTTGAGAGTCAATGTATTTAACAAGAAGGCCTTGAAGGAAATTATGACAAAAGAACTGATTGTCTCAGTCTTTAACTGCTTGGAAAGGAAACTAAATTTGTGGTCAACTTCCTACAGACCATTTCTTTGTTTTGAGAATCCTTTAAATTAGTCTAGCAACCTGCTCTCTGTCACTCTCCTAAAATGTTCTTGCCCACCCAGTCTCACATTTGCTTTTCACTGCACATTCCTTCTACTTCTCCGTCTCTCCCTTCTCCCTTATTCCCAGTCCTCCTTCCTCACAGTGGTAACCTCTACCTACTATGTTTGCCTTTTATTTCTGCCTCTCTCCCCATCTTGCATGGCCACAAATACGTCTATTTCAGAATCTCCTGTCTCCCTCTTTCTCTCTTTTGCCTTTGTAATGCCCTGCCAGTGCAGCTGTCCCATACTGCTTTTGATGCTACTTTGCTGTCTTTGGCACCAGCTCACAGGCTCCACTGGGCTGAAATTGGAACTCTTCCATCCCCATCTCCTTTCTTTTGTCCTGCAATATGGTTATTCTGGAGGCCACTCAGCTGCCTTGCAGTATTAGAGTAGGTGACAAGAACGGGGAATAGACGCTCTGAAGCCAGAGCTAAGTGGCTGAACATCTTACAATAGTGAACACCTTTGTTGTTGTTAATACTTTATTCCAAATACATGCAGGGGCTATTTTGAAATAATTTCATCATCTCTCACTTTTCCCTCAGCAAGCTGTGATATCTGGCAGTGTTTTTTAAGAAAGTATTTATCTTTGAAAATCAGACAGCGCTGAAATTATCCTTATTTTATTGTAAAGCTGCAGACTTGAAGCAACATATTTCTAAATTCCATGGAGTATGCCAAATATTTTTAAACTGACTATAAAATTGAGCTGAATAAAGGGATATAAAAAGCCTGAAATAAAATATTTTTTGTAGCTAATTCAATGCTGCTTTAAGCCTAACTCCTCCTTTTAAAAGCTCATTTCCTATTTAGAGCTGAATAAAGAACATATATTAACTCTGAACCTTGGACAAACTCTTTGATAGGAAAGAATTGACTCTCATCTTAGGATCAATGATGCAGCATCAAAGAACATGGATTTATTTTGGCTTGTAACATCTTAACACTGACTCATAATTGCTTTAGATGATTTGGAGGGATAGAAATGCTGAAATTGTATACTCCTCCAGTTCCATATTTCAATAAGAAGTTCCTGTAGAGAAAAATCTAATTTTAAGAATACCATAATTTTCCTGCATAAACATGAAAAATTAAGAACCCAAAGCTTCTCTTTAGAACACAGTTTGTACAAAAGATCTTTATCTGGTTTATTCTTGTTCAGTGTAATTCTATGCAGAAAACCATGTGCTACCTTAGTCCTATTTGCTTATCCCACTATGCAGCCACCTGCAGACTGATTATTTCCTTTTAAAGCAGGAGTAAAATCTCCACTTTCCTCCCTCCTCCAGGCAGCCTCAGCAAAAACGCGGTTCACACAATGATGTTTTGTAAGAATAGATCCCATTAGCAACAACAGCAACTTAGATTCATATAGTACCTTATCACACATATAGCAAAGCAACTCCAGGCATTTTTTTTTTAATGAAAAGCATTTCCTTTTAGGTTTCCAAAAACTGGTGGTAAACCACAGCAATACAACAAAGACTAACTGAACATGCAAACCAGTAAGAGGGGAAAAATATGTTCTTACTCTAGAGAAGGTGAGGCTGACTTGAAATCAAATTGTCCATTTCATTGTTTTTTAATCAGATAACACTGTTATTCAGAGGCCTGATGAGAAAGACCACTTTATTTGAAAGATATTTCTGTCCAGATGTGAAGTACTCTTTACTTTAATCCAAGTGATTTGTTCAGTATAGCATTTCTGCAGCAAGATTTTTAAGAACTTTGAGCTATTACTTTGCTGTGTTGTGTTACTTTTTTTCTAGGTGAGTCTTAAGGTAAAATATTGATTTTTATTTTCCTATGTGACTGAGCATTTAACCAGTTTGTGATTAGTTTTTATAGACTCAATTTTGAAAATTTTCTTTTATAAGTGTACCTAGCTGTGGTGACTGTGGATAGTAAAATCAGTCCATGAATATTGAAGCCATTTAGTTGCAAGGTAAATAATTTGTATTAGTGTAAAGTGACGTGAAAGTCACTCAGTTGTGTCCGCCTCTTTGCGACCCCATTGAGTGTACAGTCCATGGAATTCTCTGCACCAGAATGCTGAAGTGGCTAGCCATTCCCTTCTCCACGGGATCTTCCCAACCCAGGGATTGAACCCAGGTCTCTTGCATCGCAGGTGGATTCTTTACCAGCTGAGCCACCAGGGAAGCCCTTTATTAGTGTATGCTTCTTTAATAATGAATAAAAATTTATGAATGTTTCTATAATAGATGTATCACAATATTATATTTATTATATTTTTAATATATTTGGTTCCTGTTTCAATAAAGATGACATTGTATATTAGATTATATTCAATATCCAAAGTTACCTTTATTTATGTGGTTGTGTAGCTTGTGAGATCTTAGTTTCCCCAAACAGAGATCAAACCCATGTCTACTTCAATGGAAGTGCAGGACCCTAACCCCTGGACCACCAGGGAGTTCCCCCCAAAAGAAGATAAATAATGGTAAGAAAAAAATGGCAAATGAGAACACAGAAAGTAGTTGTCGTCATGATACAATGGTGACAAAACTTTTTCCAAGAAATTACAAAAAGCTGAATAAAGTAAGTGCCTTTATTAACAGAAGCATGAAACATAGATAAAAGACCTATTAATGATACAGTTAGGCAAAAGATGAAAATAAAGAGCAACAAGCAAAAGGAAATAATGAAAAAATTACCCCCTCTTCTGAATTGTTATTAGCCCAAAATAGAATAAAGAGAACTAATAAATATAGTGAAGCAATATGAAAGAAAGAAGCAAAATGAGATTGAAAACAACAAAATTAAAAGATTACACAGTAAAAAATATATATATTCAGAATTATTTGTAGAAACTAATTACATTAGCTTCAGAATGAAAATAGCCTACATGTCCATCCATGTGGAACTAATGAAATACCTTGTTATAACAATTTAAAGAAATATGATGTGGAAAAAAAATGTTTGGATAGCTAACTATACACTAAAGTGGGTTTCCCTGGTGGCTCAGATGGTAAAGAATCTGCTGGCAATGCAGGAGACCAGGAAGGGTTAAATCCCTGTGTTGGGAAGATACTCTGAGAAGGGAATGGCTACCCACTCCAGTATTCTTGCCTGGAAAATTCTGTGGACAGAGAAGTTTGGTGGGTTTACAGTCCATGGAGTCACAGAGCGTCAAACAGGACGGAATGACTACCACTTTCATGCTGTCTCAGATGTAACATTTAGCAAAATAGCAAGACACTTAAGCATATGCATATAATAATAACATCTGTGTGTGTTTGCATGTATTTTAAAAGCATTATTCTATTGTGAGCATATATTATCCCAACCTGGAGAAGCCAATGGTACCCCACTCCAGTACTCTTGCTTGGAAAATCCCATGGACGGAGGAGCCTGGTCGGCTGCAATCCATGGGGTCGCTAAGAGCCAGACACGACTGAGCGACTTCCCTTTCACTTTTCACTTTCATGCATTGGAGAAGAAAATGGCAACCCACTCCAGTGTTCTTGCCTGGAGAATCCCAGGGATAAGGGAGCCTGGTAGGCTGCCGTCTATAGGGTCACACAGAGTTGGACACAACTGAAGCGACTTAGCAGCAGCATTATCCCAACTACTACAGCTAAAATTGATAACACTGATTACGTCTATGAAGAGAAATGGGTGGATGGAAAATAGGGATAGGAGAGAGGTGATTTTTTTCCCCTTTTTGAATATGTCCCATGTGAATATGTTTTTAAAGTGAAGTGAAGTGAAGTCACTCAGTCGTGTTTGACTCTTTGCGATCCCATGGACTGTAGTCTACTAGGCTTCTCTGTCCATGGGATTTTCCAGGCAAGAGTACTGGAGTGGGTTGCCATTTCCATGTTTTTTAAAAAATGAACTTAAATAAAATAAGTCATAAATTGTAGTTATAAGTTATATTAAAAAATGTTTACAATTTTTTGAGCTATGAGTAAAAATACAATAAAGTTAATCCCATGATAGCAGGATTGTTTTTCTACTTTTTTCTTTATTAACATCCAGCAGCTTACCCAATGAATAAATAGCAATTTACCTCAAATAACCACATTTATGTGGGATTTGACTTTATATTATGGTACTGTAAGCAAGGTACTATCTTTTTATTGTATAGTCAATATTAAGTCTACTTTCAATGCCCATGATAATAGTTATCACCCTATGAGCTACAAATCGCTTCTAAATATAGGCATGCAGATTTGAAAATATGGATCTACTTCATGAACCTGCACATGGAAACACCTCTGCACCACTTCTTTCTTAAACTATGTTCCTTTGCTTTTGTCTGCAAAACTATCTCTGCTATTATCTCTGCCCCTACCAAAAAAACCCCACAAAAACAAAAACAAAAAACCAGAAATGCTAAACCCATTCGTATTCTAAAAATGACCCTTTTATCTAGTCAGTACCTCATAAAGTTAAAGTATAAACTCTAAAAACAGATCTACATTTGCTTATTATATATATTTTCTTTCTTTTTGCTATAAAATCAAATCCAATCTCACTTCAACCCTAACGTTGTTGCAGAAACTGCAACATCTTTTGAAGTCCTTGACCTCTCTCAAACTGCCTTTCTTTTGTTATTTCTGCACACCACTCCTCATTCTCTTTCTGATTGTGCTTATAATATCTCAACACTTTTTTAGTTCCTTCTTTCTTCTTGAATTTTAAATATTCATGTTCCCAATTTCCATACTTCCCCTTCTCTTGATTAACTCTACACATCTTCTGGGTGAACTTTTCCTTTGTAATGTGATTTAATTTGTTTATTTATAGTCAGCTGCTGGGTCTTCATTGCTGCATGAGCTTTTCTCTAGTTTTAGTGAGATGGGGCTGCTTTTCATTTTGGTGAGCAGGCTTCTCATTGTGGTGGCTTCTCTTGTTGCAGAGCATGAGCTGTAGGGTGCATGGGTATCTATACTTGCTGTGAATGATCTCAGTGGTTTGTGGCTCTCAGGCTCTAGAGTACAAGCTCATCGTTGTGGCACATAGACTTAGTTACTCCAAGGCAGGTGGGATCTTCCTGGACTGAGGATCAAACCCATGTCTCTCACAATGGCAGGTGGATTGTTTACCTCTGAGCTACCAAAAAAGCCATGGATGAACTTTTCTACCCTCAGTATTTTGATTACTATATGCATGATTGCTGGGGTCCAGCCCCGGTGGATCCAGGGTAATTCGAAGGTGGGGACGGAATAGGCATCCCAGGAAAAAACTTAATTACAGATACAGAGAGAGATTAGAAATGGATAGTGTAGTAGGAAATATTAGTGGAGAAAAAGATGCTGAATAACTTGGTTTACATGGAACAGCATCCATGATCCAGATGGGAATTCAGCCAGAAAAACAGGGAGCAAGAAAGAAGCGACACAGGGGAATCAGTGCCGGAGGCCAGTGTGAGGAACTCTGCCCATGGCACATGATGATCCGGAGAAGGCAATGGCACCCCACTTCAGTACTCTTGCCTGGACAATCCCATGGACGGAGGAGCCTGGTAGGCTGCGGTCCATGGGATCACTAAGAGTTGGACATAACTGAGCAACTTCACTTTGACTTTTCATGCATTGGAGAAGGAAATGGCAACCTGCTCCTGTATTCTTGCCCAGAGAATCCCAGGGACAGGGTAGCCTGGTGGGCTGCGGTCTGTGGGGTCTCACAGAGTCGGACACGACTGAAGCGACTTAGGAGCAGCAGCAGCAGCATGCATGATGATCACCCTGATCACTTGTAGACCTATACCTTCTATGAACCACTAGAACTTTCTACCTCAAATTTTCTTATATAAAACTATTCTCATCTTCACACTTGTTCTGCACCTTATTCTAGTACCATTCAAATTGTTAAATTCTTATTTTTCAATATTTAAATGTTTTTAATCTATCTTTTCTTCTCATAACCACTCAACCATTACCTAACTTCAGACTTCATTATCTTTTACCTGAACATTGACTACATATGGAGTGGTTTGCCTTCAAAGAATTATAAGTTGACTTCTTACTTTGAGGTTTCCAGTTTTTCCACTGTGCCTTTGTTTTATCAACAAATACAACTTTCATAAACATGTGTTTATTCTATTACTTCTTTTCATTAAAAAATGCATTATCTCTTTATGTCTATAGGCTTATGGTTAAATGCCTTCAAGGTATGTAGAAAACCTTTCATAATCTGATTCCAGATTATCCTGCTTGCATCATTCCTGATAATTTTTCTTTGAGTCCTTATATCACTGATGTTTTAGGCTTTTCTTTTCTAAATGAATGGTTTGGTGCCAAAAACTTTTTGTCTTAGCAATGCACTTCTGTCTCTTCTGACCTTGAGATATCACCCATACCTTAATTTTTTTTCTTTTTTATACTTATTTTAATATAAATGTATTTATTTTAATTGGAGGCTAATTACTTTACAATATTGTATTGGCTTTGCTGTATATTATCAACCATACCTTAAAAGTGAGCTCAGCTATCATAGCTCATATAATGCTGACTTCTCCACACACACTTCATTAATGTACATAATTTATTAGAATATTTATGTATTTTTTCAAAATTAGAATATT
>SJYC01065299.1:0-18346 GCA_006408675.1 Madoqua kirkii
GCTCTATACAGTCAACAAAAACAAGACCAGGAGCTGACTGTGGCTCAGATCATGAACTCGTTATTACCAAATTCAGACTTAAATTGAAGAAACTAGGGAAAACCGCTAGACCATTCAGGTATGACCTAAATTAAATCTCTTTTGATTATACAGTGGACGTGATAAATAGATTTAAGGGCCTAGATCTGATAGACAGAGTGCCTGATAAACTATGGAATGAGGTTCGTGACATTGTATGGGAGACAGGGATCAAGACCATCCCCATGGAAAAGAAATGCAAAAAAGCAAAATGGCTGTCTGAGGAGGACTTACAAATAGCTGTGAAAAGAAGAGAGGCAAAAAGCAAAGGACAAAAGAAAAGATATAAGCATCTGAATGCAGAGTTCCAAAAAATAGCAAGAAGAAATAAGAAAGCCTTCTTCAGCGATCAATGCCTTTGCTTTACTTCCCCTTAAAATCATTATTGGAAAACTTTTCTATCAGTAGAGCAAGCATATTCATACCGTGCAAAGTTAACTATGTAGCAATATGTGAAAATTTCAATATTGATTTCCATACAAATTATTCTTGTATGTCTTTGACAGGTAGTGCACTGTGTCAGGATATGAAGAAAACAATCCAATGATCCACTTATTTTTGTTTCTTTTCTTATTGTCTGTCCAAGTGCTCATGGTCCAATATGGCAGACAGCAGCACAGAAAATAGAAAAATAGAAAAATAGAAAAATAGAAAAAGTCAGAAAAAAGCAAATCAGTCAAATGAGAAAATAAACAAAGAGAGGATTGAACTAAACATAGAAACCTATTTATTCAGGTACCTGTTTATTCAATAACTGTTGTCAGAGACTGTGACATGTATTAACTGTTCAAAGTTGACTAAGATTGCAGAGTTTAGAAAAGATTATTGGGCAAAGATTCTAACTGTGAGGGCTTACCCTGAAATATAAAGTCACATGGTTGATTTGCTTGCTTGGAATATTTACTTAGGAGAGTTATAAGTAAGTGGTATATTTGTAAAAAGATTCTGAAACACAGTGGCATAATTCAGGAAAAGGTCAAGTCCAGAGGAGCAGTCCAAGGACCAGGTCCAAAGAACAAAGTGAAAATCCAAGTCAGAAGTCATGCAGATCAGGAACTGGTTAAAGCAGAATATGATGTTTATTGATATAAAAAGAAAACAATGGGTGTGTGAATGAGGGACAAGCCTTAAGGTTTAAAGGAGCTGGACTCTACTGGAGAGGCTGTGACTTTGGTATATAACTGGAATTGACAATGTGGGAGAACGCTGATAGATTTAAATAGAAATGCACTCTGTCCAGAAACAAAATTTAAACAGTGATAAGTATGCTGGGGATTTCAGGGTGTTACCAGAAAAGTAGTAAGGGTTCATCAGGTGTACATATCCAATATTTGTGGGAGGATAGCTGAAGTTAAACTGAGCCAAAGCCACACAATGAAGGGTTTCAAATGTTAATATTTATGTGTACATCTTGGTGAACTATTGAATGTTTCAATAAAAATACAAGTGACAAATTACTATTTAAGAATATATTTTAGGGTTCAATGCATAAGACATATCAGAAAGAACATGCAGAAAGACAAAGTTCCTGTGAAATTGAAAAAATTAGGTAACTAAGTACAGGACTAGAATCAGAAGTGGAAAAGAGCAAAATTATTTTTAAAAGAAAAGGAAGCAGAGTCAGTATTATCTAACAACGGCAGCTATTAATTTTCATCTGGTCAAGCCTTCTAGACTTCCTCAAATTTATATAAGCTAAGTAAAAGGGATCATATGCGATAACAATTTTAGGCCTTCAGGGAATGACTTATGACAGAAGAGAACATGTAAGCATTCACAGGGAAACGAGGCAACCTAAAAATAATAAGACCTGTTCAGGAATGGATGCTTCTCTTCTAGCCCTCCATTTCATCTTACGTATTCTCCTACCATATATCAACCAAGTTATATTCATTAATTTACTTTAGAAATATTGATTGAGCAAATTACTCTTGCCAGGCATTGTATGGATCATAGTCATAAGTTGCTCAGTCGTATCCTACTCTTTGTGATGCCATGTGCTGTAACCTACCAGGCTCCTCTGTCCAGGGAATTTTTCAGGCAAGAATACTGGAGTGGGTTGTCATTTCCTTCTCCAGGAGATCTTCCCAACCCAGGGACTGAACCCCTGTCTCCCGCATTGTAGGCAGACGCTTTACCATCTGAGCCACCAGGGAAGTCCTGGACATTTGACTATAGTTGTAAACACTATCATTGGACCCTGTTGCTGAAGTTTAGTTGAGGACACAAATAATAATTGTTAAAGCAAAATTGATAAATGCTATGAAAGAAGCAAAATTATCTGAGAGAAAATAATGCAGTCAGATCTGTGTTAGACTGAGCAAAGATAATGAATCTCTCTTCCACCTTGTTTCTCTTTTTTTCTCTCTCCTTTTCTAATGTCTCTCCCTATAAAAATTTCAGGAGAAATCAGAGATTGGAAATATGTTTTGGAATCATTTATATAGAGATAGTAATTAAAATAATGGAACTGAATCTTATGAGATCAGATAAAATCTAGGTAAAGAATGCATCTAGAGAAGAATAAACAGACTAAAGCTTTGGAACATTTGGACAGTCAGCAGCCAAATTGAGATGAGTCACCATGGATATTGAGGGATGAATAGGAGACTGTGGTATAAGGAAAGGCATGAAACAAACACAAATGAAGAAAAATAAAGAAGTTAGGAATAGCCTATTAAAAAAAAAAACAACCTGTTTGAAGTTGAGTAAGATAGTAATAATTATGTAACCGTTGACTGTGCTAGCATACAGGCCATAGGATGGCCTATGATGACAGTCTATGATTACTTTTACTTTGTTTCTTTCTTGAGAAACCAATAAAATGGCTATTGGCTTTTGAATGAAGCATGAGGCTTGGCCATCAGCAGAGAATAAAGGTTGGATGTGGCTTGGGACATTTTGAGAAAGATAAGATAGAATATAGAATGGCAAGGTAAAGGTTTTAGGGAGATATAGTAGGAAGGCTAGTAGTGATGCTATCTCAAAAAAGATTTCAAATTTTCACTTTTTCTGAAGTTTGGAATACTCAATAAAGAATAGAAAAGAATGGAATGGAACTTTCCTCCTTATCCTCATCCTGCCCAATATGGTATGTGTTTTATAAAATATCTATTTTTCTCAGCAACATAGGATTTTCCCAGAATACAACGAGATAAAAGAATAATAAAAATTATCCATCATATTCAATTATTAGTGAAGCTGGAGTTACATAAAATAATTTTGTGAACTGAATTGCAGGCACAATTGCAAATAAAGTTATTATAAGCTCAACTAAAATATTTATATGTACGATACTAGAGATCTAAAGCATCAGAAACCAAACATGTGTGATAAAGTGGCATAGTATGAAATTGTAATTGAGGTCTGCTAGATGTACAAACAGACAAAAAAGAAAAATAAACTTTTACTTCTATAAAATAATAATCTTTCTTATAGAATAACCCCACATAATCAGTTCAGTTTAGTTCAGTCACTCAGTTATGTCAACTCTTTGCAACTCCATGCAACTCCTGGCCTACAGCATGCCAGGCTTCCCTGTCCATCACCAGCTCTCAGAGCCTACTCAAACTCATGCCCATTGAGTCAGTGATGCCATCCAACCATCTCATCCTCTGTTGTCCCCTTCTCCTCCTGCCCTTAATTTCTCCTAGCATCAGGGTCTTTTCAAATGAGTCCATTCTTCGCATCAGATGGACAAAGTATTGGAGTTTCAGCTTCAGCATCAGTCCTTCCAATGAATATTCAGGACTGATTTTCTTTAGGATGGACTAGTTGGATCTCCTTGCTGTCCAAGGGACTCTCAAGAGTCTTCCCCAACACCACAGTTCAAAAGCATCAATTCTTTGCACTCAGCCTTCTTTATAGTCCAACTCTCACATCCATATATGTCTACTGGAAAAGCCATAGCTTTGACTAGATGGACCTTTGTTGGAAAAGAAACGTCTCTGCTTTTTAATATGCTGTCAAGGTTGATCATAACTTTTCTTCCAAGTAGCAAGCATCTTTTAATTTCATGGCTGATATTCCTCTTTCACGGAGAAGGCAGTGGCACCTCACTCCAGTACTCTTGCCTGGAAAATCCGACGGACAGAGGAGCCTGGTGGGCTGCAGTCCATAGAATTGCTAAGAGCTGGACACGACTGAATGACTACACTTTCACGTTTTACTTTCATGAATTGGAGAAGGAAATGGCAACCCACTCAAGTATTCTTGCCTGGAGAATCCCAGGGACAGCAGAGCCTGGTGGGCTGCCGTCTATGGAGTCGCACAGAGTCGGATATGACTGAAGTGACTTAGCAGCAGCAGCATTCCCCTTTCAAGAAGCATGCCTTAGTTCCCCTCCCTTCCCTTGCATATGGGCTAGACTTCAGTTTTTCTAAGTTCCTTAGCTATATAATTTGATTCTTCACTAAGAAGAACATGATGGCTTTTCTAAAGACTGAAAACATGTTATTCCTGCTAACTCTAATACCCACATCCTCCCCCAGCTCAAGGCCTCATATAATGTTGGCTCATACAAATAGCACTTATTATACTTGGGTAGCAAGAAACAAATTGATCCAAATGAGGTTTGTTTTATAAAAAAAAGCTTCTACTCTACTTTTTTTCTAAAGAGAGAACAATCAGTAGTTCTGTGTATTCCATTGGTTTCTACAGACAAAGAAAAATGTACTTAATAGTTCATGTGCTAAGATATATTAACTATGATTTTACCCCCTGACTTCAGGACAATAAACAGAATGAATCTTTCTGGACACAGAAATGAGAAAACTTCCTTGTGCTATTCTCTGGCTGGATCAATGCAAATCATGATCTGACTGGAGAGTCATTGTTCCTAGGGAAACTATAGGGGCACAATTTCCAGTTTACTCTCAAGGAACTATGGGGAATGGTTATCACAAATACTGTGCAGCTGAAAGAACAATAAATCAACATGAATTTATTGAACATCTTCCTTTTTAAGCCAATTTACTAGATACCAGTAGATACTGGGATGTGTGGAAGAAAAAATGGTAATGTGTTTGATTTTAGAGATAACATCTCAAGTTCTCTTAATTTGAGGTGTTTAATACTGTAGCATTTATAATCACAACAAGGAAGACAAAATACAGCCTGAGAATTTTGATAAAACTTCAAAATAACTCAATATTATAGACCATGATTAGTGAAAAATATTTGATATACAGAGGATAAAATAAATCTCTCATGAAGCAAATCTCTGTTTAAAATATAAGCTTGAAGGAAAATGTTGAAAAAATAAAAATTCACAAAAACCTGGTGGGCTGCAGTCCATAGAATTGCTAAGAGCTGGACACGACTGAATGACTACACTTTCACGTTTTACTTTCATGAATTGGAGAAGGAAATGGCAACCCACTCAAGTATTCTTGCCTGGAGAATCCCAGGGACAGCAGAGCCTGGTGGGCTGCCGTCTATGGAGTCGCACAGAGTCGGATATGACTGAAGTGACTTAGCAGCAGCAGCATTCCCCTTTCAAGAAGCATGCCTTAGTTCCCCTCCCTTCCCTTGCATATGGGCTAGACTTCAGTTTTTCTAAGTTCCTTAGCTATATAATTTGATTCTTCACTAAGAAGAACATGATGGCTTTTCTAAAGACTGAAAACATGTTATTCCTGCTAACTCTAATACCCACATCCTCCCCCAGCTCAAGGCCTCATATAATGTTGGCTCATACAAATAGCACTTATTATACTTGGGTAGCAAGAAACAAATTGATCCAAATGAGGTTTGTTTTATAAAAAAAAGCTTCTACTCTACTTTTTTTCTAAAGAGAGAACAATCAGTAGTTCTGTGTATTCCATTGGTTTCTACAGACAAAGAAAAATGTACTTAATAGTTCATGTGCTAAGATATATTAACTATGATTTTACCCCCTGACTTCAGGACAATAAACAGAATGAATCTTTCTGGACACAGAAATGAGAAAACTTCCTTGTGCTATTCTCTGGCTGGATCAATGCAAATCATGATCTGACTGGAGAGTCATTGTTCCTAGGGAAACTATAGGGGCACAATTTCCAGTTTACTCTCAAGGAACTATGGGGAATGGTTATCACAAATACTGTGCAGCTGAAAGAACAATAAATCAACATGAATTTATTGAACATCTTCCTTTTTAAGCCAATTTACTAGATACCAGTAGATATTGGGATGTGTGGAAGAAAAAATGGTAATGTGTTTGATTTTAGAGATAACATCTCAAGTTCTCTTAATTTGAGGTGTTTAATACTGTAGCATTTATAATCACAACAAGGAAGACAAAATACAGCCTGAGAATTTTGATAAAACTTCAAAATAACTCAATATTATAGACCATGATTAGTGAAAAATATTTGATATACAGAGGATAAAATAAATCTCTCATGAAGCAAATCTCTGTTTAAAATATAAGCTTGAAAGGAAAATGTTGAAAAAATAAAAATTCACAAAACACTTCATCAGTTCAGTTCAGTCGCTCAGTCGTGTCTGACTCTTTGCGACTTCATGAATTGCAGCACACCAGGCCTCCCTGTCCATCACCATCTCCCAAAGTTCACTCAGACTCAAGTTCATCGAGTCCGTGATGCCATCCAGCCATCTCATATTCTGTCGTCCCCTTCTCCTCCTGCCCCCAATCCCTCCCAGCATCAGAGTCTTTTCTAATGAGTCAACTCTTCACATGAGGTGGCCAAAATACTGGAGTTTCAGCATCATTCCTTCCAAAGAAATCCCAGGGCTGATCTCCTTCAGAATGGACTGGTTGGATCTCCTTGCAGTCATAGAATTACTAAATTACTAGCAATCATTATTCGGGCTTCTCTAATGGCTCAAATGGTAAAGAATCTGCTCCCAAAGCATGAGACCCAGGTTGATTCCTGGGTCGGGAAGATCCCCTGGAGAAGGGAATGGCTACCCACTCCAATATCTATGCCTAGAGAATCCCATGGACAAAGGAGCATTGTGGGCTGCAGTCCATGTGGTCACAAACAGTCAGTTAAGACTTAGAGACTAATACAAGAACAGCACAACCCTTATTTAGGATTATTTATTCCTAAAGTGTTTTGTTTGATTAAAAACAAACATGATTTGTAAGTGTTTGAGATTTCTCTGACACTCCATACATGCTGTTAAACAAACATTATTTGGATAAAAGTCACAATTATTCAAAATGCTCCAAACATTTATAAGAAAGCAAGATGGCTAAATAAAATAACCTTATCCAGAATCTTGTGTTTGAACTCAAATGAGTTTACCAACAGAGAAAGAGAAACTGAGTTTATCATCAACCTTCAAAATTATTACAACTTTTACAAGTGTCTTTTTGGTACATATTCGTCTCTGTGCCTCTAACACCTTACAGATATCTTTTCTATGGCAAAATTTGGGTTATTCTGAAGACTCTGCTTCTAAAGTCCTCTTGCCTCTCCTGGTATAGCTTTTTTCCACATTCATTCACTTGACATCTTTCTGTTTTCACTTTGAAATTTGTTAGCTATCTACTGTATTTTTTTGTCTACTCAGATTGAAATTTCTTATTCTTTGGGGAAAGAGAAGGATCCCTATTTTCTATAGCAAAAGCCACAACCTAGATAGTGAAACTGCAATTTAAAATCTGTAATTTTAAATAATTGGCTGGATGTTGCAATGCTACAGAAAGTAGCATGGGTTCAGCTGTTTCTGTGGCTTAGTTTTTCTTTAAAGAAAAAGTTATGGAGTTTTTTCAATCTTTTTTTTTTAAGAAAGTGAATATTATTCTCAAGAGGAAAAAGATAAGCTTGGGAGAAAACACTGTTACTGGGAGCAAAGACTGCAAGTTAGCTATGGAATGGAATTTCAGTTCTTCTAATTGCTAGTTGTATAAATTGGGTAATTCGTCATGAAATTGGAAATAAACAGGCTTTTTGAGTCTAAATGCATCCTTTTTAAACCAAATCTCATTCATTATGTCCTACTTCAAACTATTGAAGAAAGCACAAGCCCTTCTTAAAATATCAGGGAAACATCAGCTACAAAGCATCCTGAACATTCGGTTAAAATGTGACTGTCTTTCTGATAAAATTTCCACCCTTCGTGGCTGCTCTCACATTGCTTTTGGTTTTCCTCAATGCAGTTCCTTTTCAAATGGCTGCAGCTTTCTTCTCTGGAGCTCTCTAATTTCCTGATTTGTCCACTTGTCTTGTCTGTGTCTCTCCAATCTCAAGGAAAGCAGATTTCCCATCTCTTGACTTCTTTAAATCTCCTATTCAGCATCAGCTCAGCACTCAACTCATAGGAGCAAAGCTGAATTAAGCATCCTGTGAGGTATCTTGAGGAAACAAAGGGATTCTCTTTAGGGAGCCAAATGGGGCAATGTGAGTGCTTACACATTTCTGTATCCTATCACATTTCATCTCTCCTAATTTTAGTTACCTCATCTATAATGATAATAATAGAATAGTACACAACTTCTCAGTATGTTATTCAGATTTTAAGTGTGATAATGCATATAAATATTTTATATTTTATTAATGTCACATAAAAAGGGATTAATAAATATTAGTTTTGTGATATCTTGGTTAGTGAATACTTCTGGCCATTAAATCATGTCTTTACTTGCCCTACTAAGATTACCATGCTGACAAATTCTAGTAACTTTGTGGAAGCCATTTTCCTTCTTTGTTTAAAGCTTTCTTCCATGTTTCTAAGTTCTTGGACACCTCAAAATTTAAATTAAAATGATTATCTAAGTCAAGTAGATAACTATGATTTCCCAATGGAATCATCAAATTCTTATACAAATTCAGTTCATTTGTGCCTCCCTCTATAGTTTGAATTTTCTTATAATTAAAAACAATTGTTTTAGCATGAATTAAATATCTCAAATACAAATCCCTCCTTTTGGAAGATACATGAGCTTTGATATTCATTAGCCTTGATATTCTCAGGCATTATTTAATCATGATCTTCTGTATTGGACTAAATCATAATTTTCTATATTGGATTGTCCCCAAGTCCTGTGTATATCTAAGTTGGATCCGTGGAGAAATGCTCCCACTTGCAAAGTGCTAGCAAGCATCATGGGAGAAGGAAATGGCAACCCACTCCAGTACTTTTGCCTGGAAAATCCCATGGAGGGAGGAGCTTGGTAGGCTACAGTCCATGCAAAGAGTCAGACACGACTAAGCAACTTTACTTTCATTTTTCACTCTCATACATTGGAGAAGGAATTGACAACCCACTTCAGTATTCTTGCCTGGAGAATCCCAGGGATGGAGGAGCCTGGTGGGCTGCTGTCTATGGGGTTGCACAGGGTCGGACATGACTTAAATGACTTAGCAGAAGCAGCAGCAGCAAACTTCATGATACTATGTTTGCTAACTCAGATTGTGCATTGAAGACAACTCAGTTTCTAGGCATTTCTATCAATCAAACCAAATGGTTAATTCAGTAAATTTTTGTAGACTCGGGGACCATAGCATCACATCCTTTGATAAGGTGAACAAAGATTAAGTACACTGAAATATGGAGAAACTCCCAGAATTAAAAATACTTTCTTTACATTGCACATATGCCAGTATGAATAGATAATATATAAGAAGAGTTCTATATTTCCTTTTTCTATTTCACAAAACAGATTTACTCCAATTTCATGGCTTGTATAGCTTGATGACTTTGCTTGATAGATAATATATTTGATCATATTGCAAATACAGTTTGTCTACACTGATAACCTGTAATGAAATATTATTTCCTTCTAAATGAAAAGAACTGAATATATCTTCCAGTCTGATTGCTTAAGTACTTTAAAAAACCATGGAATCTATTGTGCAAGTACTCTAAGAATGAGACTTGAAATGGCAACCCATTCCAGTATTCTTGCCTGGAGAATCCCACGGACAGAGGAGCCTGGTGGGCTGCCGTCATCAATGGGGTGGCACAGAGTCGGACACGACTGAAGCGACTTAGCAGCAGCAGCAGCAGCAGCAAGGTAGAACTTCTCTAAAGCACAGTATTTGATTATTTAAAAAAAAAAAAAAACAAGCAAACAAGCAAAAAACACTACCTGATTGTAGTTCTTACTACTACTTGAAATACTGATTTTTTTTCTATTTATTGCAATATGGAGTGACTTTGTTTAAATAAAATGTACTCATAAAGTGAGAAATTACTGTCAATGCTAGTTAAGAAATTTTGCTTAACTATATCTTTTAAGAGTAAAAACAATTTTGCTTTCAAGCAATTGTTCTAGGTAGTATTACGCTTTCACATATTAAATGGAAACCTATAATATGTGGATACATTTGTTTCAAAAAAACCAAAAGCACTAAGATCAATAAGAGGAAATTTTGTTCATTTTGGCTTTCTGTATTACTGACATGTAAGTAAATTATACTTTAACTGAAAATTATATAACAAATAAACATGAAAAAAATCTGAGTTCAAGATTATTTTTAGTGATTAAATATTGGCTAAATAACTCAGTCTTATAAATCATATATTTTGTCTTATAAATGTTTTAACTGCCTTATGACTCAGCAATCCCACTGCTGGGCATACACACCAAGGAAACTAGAATTGAAAGAGACACATGTACCCCAATGTTCACTGCAGCATTGTTTATAATAGCCAGGACATGGAAACAACCTAGATGTCCATCGGCAGATGAATGGATAAGAAAGCTCTGGTACATATACACAATGGAATATTCCTCAGCCCTTAAAAAGAATAAATTTGAATCAGTTCTAATGAGATGGATGAAACTGGAGCTGATTATACAGAGTGAAGTAAGCCAGAAAGAAAAACACCAATACAGTATACTGACACATATATATGGAATTTAGAATGATAGTAATGATGACCCTCTATGTGAGACAACATAAAAGACACAGAGGTATAGAACGGACTTTTGGCCTCTGAGGGAGAGGGGGAGGGTGGGATGATTTGGGAGAATGGCATTGAAACATGTATACTATTGTATAAGAAATGAAGCATATGTTCAATACAGGATACAGGATGCTTGGGGCTGGTGCACAGGATGATCCAGAGAGATGATATGGCGTGGGAGGTGGGAGGGGGCTTCAGGCATTGGGAGATCGTGTACACCTGTGGCTGATTCATGTCAATGTATGGCAAAACCAATACAATATTGTAACATAGAATAAAGTATTAAAAAATAAAAATAAAAATAAAAAAAGATTCTAAGTTTGTCAGAAAAAAAAAAGATAATTGTGAATACCCACTGTTGCAGAAAAATATCCAGTGTGTATTACTAAGTGGAAAAAAAATCAGCAAATTTCTGAACCTGAGGAAAAATATGTTTACAATTATAAAATTGTCCTGGATATATTTATTTAACATGTGATACATGTTATTTAGCATGTGATACATGTGAATAAAAAAAATAAAGTTAATTCAAATAGTGACTGAAAACAGCAAAGAAAAAAATTTTGTCAGTTGCCTGTGAACATCAAATATTCCATGTAAAGACTGACTTGATTAATCTGTTCTCCCACCATTAGTCAATTACTTATCTGCCCTTTGTAAATGATATTCGCTTTCTCTAAAGATTTTAACTCTATGAAGAGTCACCACTCGTAATATTTCAACACATTGAATTGTGTGCTGTGAAACAAGTGAAGTACTGAAGAGCACCAGTAATGAACTAAAGAGCATATAAAAATGCATCAACAAGTGTTTCTTGGTGCTGTCTCCATGGTGAGTAGAGTATTACTTGAGTCAACCCTGGACATCAGATAACAAGTTAGGAAAGGAAATTTTTGGCACAGGAAATTCAAATGCTATACTTTCATTTCTGAAAAGCAGATTTTAGCTTCTGATTTGATATTTGAGATAGTATATATCAAAGTGATGAAGGAAGTAGGGTTTTAGTTAGATCATTTGGTTTTGATTCTTAGTTCTGTCACTTAAGCAGTATAGAATAAATTGCCTAAAGTTTACTTATCTGTAGTTTAATGCACATGCCAAAGCTCAAAAGTACTGCAAGTAAAGTATTTAGGATTAGTATTCAAAGCATTTAGTATTAGCAATGAAAATATTTAGTATGATGGACATTGTACATATAAGAGCTAAAAATAAGTAGCTAGTATTTATTAATATGTGTTATTCTGTACATATTAAATGTGCATATATTTCTCTCTTCTAGGCATTTGTTGCAGGATAGTTTCCCTAGAAGCAGAATCTGAGAGAGATCAGAGTTCAGGAGATTTATTAGGGAGCAGAGTCACAATCAGCACCTATAAGAAAAGGGATGGACTTGGAAGCAGGCAGTGAGAGAAGCTCTGTGGCACTACAGTCACAGCAAAGTTTCAGTCAAGTCATGGGCAGCACTGCAACTGGGATGGCCCTTCAGAGTTTCCTCTTATGGTAGGGAGGGGACTGGATCTCTGTACTGTACTGTGTGCATGTATGTGTGTGTGTTAGTTGCTTAGTCATGTCCAACTCTTTGCAACCCCATAGACCGCAGTCCACCAGGCCCCTCCGTCATGGGATTCTCCAGTCAAGAACACTGGAGTGGGTTGCCATTTCTTTCTCCGAAAGAAACTATAGAAAGAAAGTGAAATGTCTGACTATTTGCTACCCCATGGACTGTATAGCCTACCAGGCTCCTCCATCCATGGAATTTTCCAGGCAAGAATACTGGAGTGGGTTGCCATTTCCTTCTCCAACTGTACTGTATTTATACCAGTCAATTGGATATAGGCTTCTTCTTGAGCAATGTACCTCTCTTTAATGAAGAAAGAGAGCAATGTACCTCTCTTTAATGAATGAAGAACAGTTCCCTGAAATGACTTACAGCTGAGTATTATCTTCGGCGTGGGCATTCCCAACAGGTGAAATGAATCCTTCTTAAGGGTCATCCAGCAGGAAACCATAGCACTCATTACAATGGTGCAGTTCCTCATGGGCTGTTGGTCTGCTGCTTGTTCAGAAACTAAATGTGTTTTTTCTGTTTTCGTGAGTTTTTTTGTTTTTTAATTTCATTTTTTTTTAGGACTGTCAATGGCTGCACCTCTTTCAGAATCAATGAAGAAAGGTAAATTTGTTGTTTCTTGTATATGTTGAGCATGGATATGGGTTTACAAATGTTTTTTTGGAACATTTTGGATAGCTATATGCTAGTCAATGTTGGCAGATAAGCAACACTCAACTAAAATGGATATTGTAAATGAAAGGAAAGGAAACTTGCAAGTAAGTAAAGTAAGGAAAGAAACTGATATTAACTGGTCTAGAAAGGAAACTTTGCTTGGGCTTTGAGAGCAAAGATGGTTCATCATCATTGACCACAGTAAAGAAAAAGCTTTGTTTTTTTGTTCCCATAAGGCATCATCAATTCAATGCACATGAGTTTAAGTAAGCTCTGGGAGTTGGTGATGGACAGGGAAGCCTGTCGTGCTACAGTTGATGAGGTTGTGAAGAGTCGGACATACTGAGCGACTGAACTGAAGTGGAAATTTGTTAAGAAGAAGGTCAGTTGTGTGTGCACAGGGGAAGGTAATGGGACAAACCAAACAGTGTTTAGCAACATTAAGAGAAAAGAAAATTGTTAGCAGGGCACATGTTTAAAAATCTCCCTATTTTCCAAGTAGGAGTTGGAAAATCAAGCCACAGGGCTTCCTTCATGGACTCTGTTAAGGAGTTTCAGATTTTTCTGTTGAGAAGAAAGCAATTAATGTGATTTAGCTATCATAGATCCTACTATAACATTTCTTTTAAATTTTAATTTATCAGAGGTGATTGTAACTATCTCAGATTCAGTAAGGTATCCATATCCCTAGATCAAATAACTATAGACAATGGGTGGGATCATGTCACCTTCTTGTGGAAGCTCTCTTGTGGTAAATGATGTGTAAAAGAGATGGAGTTCCCAGTGGTGGGGAAGCTGTCTCAGTAAATGTTTATTTTGTTGCATTAACTACTGATGGCCAAATTGAAGCTGTATCCTGCTGATTCTACATATAGGTAAAGATCTAAGGTGTAAGTATATGTTGCAATACGGAAGTAAGTAACTGAGAGAGAAAAGTTTAGAATGTATATTGCAATAAGATAGATTCTCATCTGGCATAATTTAAATTATGCTTCTTTATTAAATAAGGAAGACAATATAATGTATAAGATTGCAAAGTAATTTTCCCCAATATACTGTGCCTGAATTTCCCAAATAAAATAATAAAATGTGAGTATATATTTATCCATATATGTGGGAGTATGAGTGTATATATTCCAGTATATATTTTTAAGTTACAGAATAGCATCGTTTTCACCTATTCAAGTTTTACTTCTTCAATTCAGTTCAATTCAGTCTTTCAGTCATGTCTGACTCTTTGCAACCCCATGAATTGCAGCACACCAGGCCTCCCTGTCCATCATCAGCTTCCGGAGTTCATTCAAACTCACGTCCATTGAGTGGGAGATGCCATCCAGCCATCTCATCCTCTGTCATCCCCTTTTCCTCCTGCCCCCAATCCCTCCCAGCTATACAGTAAAGCTTTGTATTTTTCATTGATTTAGTTGGTAATATATCCATATCATTCATTATTTTGCTGCCTACCATACTGGACAAGTAGTTATGCAATGTTGGTCAAATATAAATACAGACTTCATTTAGAAATTAGAAATCTCGAAGTTTGGTAGTTGGGTACCATGAGAATCTGTATCTCAAATATAAATACATTTTTTAAAGCAGCTATTGAACTTCTTATCCTATAACAAATACTTTGTCTATACATCTAGTCCAAAAATAAATTTGATACATTTTAGTAGGCTCTTGATCTATGGAAAAATATATGATGGAATATTTTTGTTTTATTCGTAAGTCAGTTAGACATTGATTATAACACTGTGACACCATTGCAAATTTTATTGTCACCATTCTGGCTTAGTAAGCTTATATGATGCCTTATATGTTGCAGCAGTTTTTGGTTTAATATTTGGAATTAATTTCTGAAACAGCTTAGGCTAAGCACTCAGCTTGTCATTTTTCCAAATCTGATAGGATGGAATAGGAAGTAGCTGAAATATTCTAGAGCTATATTACAAGCTTCAGTGATAACAGGGGTCCACGATTCATTTTCAAAGCAGTTTCTTTCCTAGTATGTCTGATGTATCACTTTTTATTGGCAATTTTCATATTTGAGTTGGCAACCCTGCAGTTTTTCTGTTGTTTGTTTGTTTGTTATTGTTTTCTTTTGTGGAAAAGATAAACAAAACTAGTTCAGGGCCTTTGGTTGTTCATATCTTTAGCCAGTTGTTTATATCTTTAGCCATCCTCTCCTTTCCTGGGTTCCTTTCTTGCCAATCTTTTCTTGGGAACCTGACTTCTGAGCAGATGCTGTTTTTAATCTCATCTCATCTTAATTTTAAATATTTATTCACTGAATGTTTCCAGTCTCCAGTAAACTAGGAATTGGTTTTTGTATTGCTTTTGTGGCACTCACTGGATTGTGGTCTTATAATTTACATGTCTGTCTCCAAATTATTCTTAGTTCAAAGAGGGCAAAGGTTATATTTTTTGTCATCTCTCTGAACCAGTCTTTCAGTACAAAACTTAGCATAGTCTAAATACTCAATAACTTTTGATTGAAGAAATAAGCAATTACAGAACATGACTGCAGAACTGGAATCTTAATGGATAGAAATTTAAGAAATTAAGACTATAGAGAATGGAATAATGCTATATTATTTGTTCAGAGACAATTATAATAAAAGAGTTATCATTTTCAGAGGGAATCGGGGATCTTATTCTTTTTTTGTTTCTTTAGATAAGTCTGATTAGACTGTGCATTATAACACATAAAAATTAAATTCACCAGATCAGAATTCTTTTTCTAATTCTTCAAGAATGTCCATCCACATTTATGTTTGACCTAATATGTTCTGCTTTCTTTTCCACAGTTTTCTCTCTTCTCCTCAGTCTAGACTCTTAATTCTATATCTTACTCAAGCCTATCTCCTTTTCTGATGATGCTTTTGATATCTTTTATTCAAGTTATTGCATTTACTTCAGATCCTCCCACTCTTCCTCAATTCAAAGAGTTATCATTTTCAGAGGGAATCGGGGATCTTATTCTTTTTTTGTTTCTTTAGATAAGTCTGATTAGACTGTGCATTATAACACATAAAAATTAAATTCACCAGATCAGAATTCTTTTTCTAATTCTTCAAGAATGTCCATCCACATTTATGTTTGACCTAATATGTTCTGCTTTCTTTTCCACAGTTTTCTCTCTTCTCCTCAGTCTAGACTCTTAATTCTATATCTTACTCAAGCCTATCTCCTTTTCTGATGATGCTTTTGATATCTTTTATTCAAGTTATTGCATTTACTTCAGATCCTCCCACTCTTCCTCAATTCTAGCTTTCCTTTGTGTGTTTTTTTCTTCCTTCTCTTAGTTTTCAGCAAATGCACAACTCAGCTCATAGATTGTCTCTGAATCACTACTTCGTCTCTCAAGTTTGTTTCCAAACTACAAGGCCAAGGAAGGGAATTCAAGTGATCAAATATAACTGTGCTATTGGCTTACTTCCCTTATAACTTAATCAGTGAAGAATCCACCTGCAATGAAGGATACCCAGCTTCAATTCCTGGGTTGGGAAGATACTGGAGAAGGAAACAACAACCAGTATTCTTGCCTGGAGAATCCCATGGACGCATGGCAGGCTACAGTCCACAGGGTCACAAGAATTGACATAATTTAGTGACTGAACCACCACATTGGGTTACTTAAAGCTTGGAACCTGCATTCCTGTAAAGGAATCCTATCTATGAGTTTTCTTACAAACTCCAGTATGATCTGTATGTTTAACAAATAACATACTTCAGTCTATAACTTTGTGTGTGTGTGTGCCAAACCAGTAAAATCTATGCTTTCAAAAGTAT
The DNA here is from genome assembly GCA_006408675.1 of Madoqua kirkii. NCBI lineage: Eukaryota > Metazoa > Chordata > Mammalia > Artiodactyla > Bovidae > Madoqua > Madoqua kirkii. The sequence goes on from SJYC01065299.1 coordinate 16,958, forward strand.
AGGAAGGGTCAGAAAAGATGAATACAGAACCATATTTTTAGGCAAATCCCTCCAGTTGATGTATACACCTCTGTAGAAACTAAAGAACAAGATTCTATACGATCTCCCAGATAGTAGTGAAATACTTATGAGTTCTGAATCAGAAAATCTGATAGTAATTATTAGCTATGCTCTTTACTTGCTGATGACCTTCGACAAGGTGTGCACTTTTTTAGTATGTCATTTGCCTCATAGGATTGTGGAGAATATAGATACATAAATTCATGTGAATTCCTTCACTGTTACATAAAAGGTAGTCAATTAAATACGGATTATGAGCTGACTCATTGGAAAAGACCCTGTAGCTGAGAAAGAAAAAGGACACGAGGAGAAGGGGGTGACAGAGAATGAGATGGCTGGATGGCCTCACCGATTCAATGAATATGAGTTTAAGCAAATTCTGGGAGAAAGTGAAGGACAGGGAAGCCTGGCATGCTGCAGTACATGGGGTCACAAGAGTCAGACACAATTTAGTGACTAAATAACAACAACAGCCCTTAGAATTACAATTTTCTACTACAAAAATGTTTTTGATCTATTCTCTAGAATTGATCTTAAGCAATTTTCTAGACCAACTATAATAGTACTGGCAAGAAATATGCTTCTAATTCCTACAAAAAATTTCCAAACTTCAATTTGCAACTGTGTTCTCACATTGTTCAACAGATACTGGTGTTTCTGAAATCAGAGGTCTTCAAAAGAAAAGTCAGAGATTGGTGATTAAAAGAGTTTGCCTTCTTGGACCAAACTGCTTCAAAAATTACCTGTAACAAAAACAATATTTTTCTGTTCTCTGAACGTCATTGGAACTTTTAGCAGCTGAATAATACATTTACATTAACATTATTATTTCCTAATTTAGCCCAGTCCTATGCCACCAAATTTATACCTTCTTAATAGTTGTAAGGTCCATTCATTCCAAGGTGATCTCATCTCCACTTTATCTCTACTTGTGAGGATGAAGCTGTATATTATTGACAGTGATCTGTATTTCCACTTTGAAGAGGGAAAAAAAAAAGAGAAAAGAACCCCAAATTAAACACAAATTAAATAGAAGAAAATATATGGTAATGGTAAGAGTAGAAATAAATAAAATAGGAAAAAATAAAGAAAAATGAAAACCCAAAGTTTGGTTATGTAAAAAGATTAATATTACTGAAAAAATCTTATCATTAGCAAGATTGAAAAAAAAACAAGAGGGAAGGTGCAAGCTAACAATAACTGGAATGAATGTATAACCAATGATCCTATGGAGATTCAAAACAATAGAGAAACATTATAAACAATTTTATAGCAATAGATTTGATAATTTTATTAAATAGAGTCCTGGGAAATAGAGTTACTTAAACT
>SJYC01065300.1:0-11221 GCA_006408675.1 Madoqua kirkii
TACTTAAACTGATCAAAACAATGTAATTTGTTAAAAGGAACTAAAAAGTATTATATCCACAAAGAAACCTATAGACCCTGCTAATATTACTGGTGAATTAAACAGTTGCTGATTTTATTTTTTTGGGCTCCAAAATCACTGCAGATGGTGATTGCAGCCATGAAATTACTTACTCCTTGGAAGGAAAGTTATGACCAACCTAGATAGCAGAGACATTACTTTGTCAACAAAGGTCCGTCCAGTCAAGGCTATGGTTTTTCCAGTAGTCATGTATGGATGTGAGAGGTGAACTATAAAGAAAGCTGAGCACCGAATAATTGATGCTTTTGAACTGTGGTATTGGAAAAGACTCAGTACCTTGGACTGCAAGGAGATCCAACCAGTCCATCCTAAAGGAGATCAGTCCTGAGTGTTCATTGGAAGGACTGATGTTGAAGCTGAAACTCCAATGCTTTGGCCACCTGATAAGAAGAGCTAACTCATTTGAGAAGACCCTGACGCTGGGAAAGATTGAAGGCAGGAGGAGAAGGGGATGATAAAGGGTGAGATGGTTGGATGGCATCCCTGACTCAAAGGACATGGGTTTGAGTAGACTCTGGCAGTTGATGATGGACAGGGAGCCCTGGCATGTTGCAGTTCATAGGCTGGCAAAGAGTCGAACATGACTGAGCTGCTGACCTGAACTGAATACCAAGTATTTAGGAGATTTCCAATTGTATATAGACTTTCACAAAATGAAGAAGCAAATACTATCATTTTATAAGGGTTTGATAACTTTATGAAAGTTACTTGTTTTTTCACACCTCATTTTCTTCACCCCAAAAATGTAAAATTGATACCTCACAGAATTCTTGGGAAGTTTAAAGAAATAGCATGCCAATATGATTGCTATATATGCCTGGAGAACCTTTGGTACTGTTTAATTTAAATTTTTATCTGCAAGTCTATTCAGATAGGAAGAATAAGATACCTGTAAACAGTACTTATGTTTGAGTTTTTATTTAAATGTTATTCAGGTTTTCATTCATGATTTTTCTCCTGTTATGGTTAAAACAGTCCATAGCATTAAGCATATGTGGTTCAATGATTTTCTTTACTAATCTTTTTTCTCTCACATCTGGATGGAAGGAGGAGCTCTTCCTCACCATATGCTTTTGCTTGGTTTGTTTTTCTTAATTGTCCTGAATTCATTTTGGGCTAGAATAAGCATACTCACATAAAAAGATATAGAGAAAGAAACTTTAAAGTATTATCACTTTCACTGATATATGGTAAACACTAGGATACCACATTGTCTGCAAAATATTTGCTATTGCTGAAGTTCTTTGAAGTGTATACATAATGAACCCATTCCAGGAAGATACAGACATTATAGCTGGCTTTTATTCTCTATACTAGCTTTTTCCAGTTGAACATACATATCTATAATTGTTTGTCAATGTCTTCAGTTAGATTATTACAGACAAAATGGCCTCCTTGGTAATTTTCCGTAAGTTCCCTAAAAACTCAAGAACATTGAAAAAGGATTTTGACATTTTTGTTCCTTCTATGAAAAAAATCTATAGCGTAAGGCTGTATATAGATTGTGCCTCTTTTAATGTTGTTATTATTGCCTTCATTACTAATAATTTTCTCCCATGAAGTTGTATGGAAGGAATAAAGGAGAAGTGAACCTGAAATTTCACCAAAGATGAGAGTACATATCGCATAATGTACCTTTTCTTATTTGATTTAATTCTGACAATAAAACTTAAAAGAGAAATATTATTGACAGTTTCATAGCAAAAAAAGTGGTACAGAGAAGTCAGTCAATTTGCTTAAGATCACACAACCTTTAAAGGGCAGGATCAAGATTCAAAGTTAGGCCTTTTGACTCTGGAGTTTATAATACTTTTCTCTAAATCACTACTTGTTTGAAGGACTTTGAACAAATGATACTGGATTATAGTAGACCCAGCAATAACACTTTGTTTCATGCTGTGTCAAATGACTATCTTTGTGATATATAAAACAACATGACATAACTGTCATATAGTCATTTTAAAATATTTTTAAAGCCACCATAAAATTGCTTTTCATACTTTCTATTGTGAATAATGACAAAGACATTAACTTTTGAAGTGTTAAATTACATGTATACACATGCTGTGTGTACATTCGTGTAAAATCTATTTTATGTAAAATAGATAATACATAGATCTAATATATTTCAGATGGCATTGTTTTCACTAGATTGAACTGTCATCTGTTCTAATAACATGAAACTCTTATTCTACTGCAGTATTACAAACATCTACACTATGTTTTTCTGACAAGCTATATTTTTAAGTTTCATTCTTAAAACTTCAAAAATTGATACCAGTTCTTTTCAAGACAATGTGTTCAACACAGTGCAGCAAACATTGCTTTTATTTTTTCCTTGTAGCATGAGTAGAAGAATTCCAGGTGATATAGTTCTGATATAAACTATCTCTGCTCATAACTCAGAAGCTTATAGAATACTTTGATAGTTATGGAAACATGTTAGATTTGAGTCAAAAATTGTCATGGCGTATATCCATAAATGTATTCATATTTGAAAACTATATTTTCCTCTCTACAATTCAGGATTTTAAATAACCAGTTCTTTTCAAGACAATGTGTTCAACACAGTGCAGCAAACATTGCTTTTATTTTTTCCTTGTAGCATGAGTAGAAGAATTCCAGGTGATATAGTTCTGATATAAACTATCTCTGCTCATAACTCAGAAGCTTATAGAATACTTTGATAGTTATGCAAACATGTTAGATTTGAGTCAAAAATTGTCATGGCGTATATCCATAAATGTATTCATATTTGAAAACTATATTTTCCTCTCTACAATTCAGGATTTTAAATACTGTGGTTCCTGCTTCAAATCTCTTTCAAAAAATTCTCTTGTTTTTAAGTATGTACATATATATATATATATGTATATATATACATATATACATATGCTGCTGCTGCTAAGTCGCTTCAGTGGTGTCCGACTGCGACCCCATAGATGCCAGCCCACCAGGCTCAGTGTGTGTGTCTGTGTGTGTGTGTGTGTGTAATTATATAGTATTACCTATATTGACATATAGGTAATTATATATATATATATGTGATTATATTTACATATAGGTAATTATATAGTATTCTTTTACTCTGGGAAAAGTAGTATTTATGATTCATTTTATGGAGACTACTGGTCTTTTATAAACTTTCTATTCTTGTTCAGTTTGACTGTCTGGACTAAAAATCACTTATGCCTTTATTTTGTTAATCAGCTTAATCCAAATGCAAACTAAAAATTATTTGAAATATGAACACAGAGAATATATGAAATTTAAAGTGAATATTTATAAAAATGCACATTAGTTTTTCACTAACATCTCTATGTACATGAAACAAATGCATAATCCCCTATATTTGTACATAAAAGTATGTGTGTGCTCAGTCGCACTCAGTTCAACTTTTTACGACCCCAAAGACTATAGCCTACCAGACTCCTCTGTCCATGGAATTTTCCAGGCAAGAATATTGGAGTGAGTTGCTATTTCTTACTCCAGGGAATCTTCCTGACCCAGGATTGAGTTCGTGAATCTTGCCTTTCCTGCATTTGCAGGTGGAGTCTTTATCACTATTCTACCTGGAAATCCCACATATATACATACACATGTATAAATTAGTTATGAATGCTAATGTTTGCTAATATTGTAATTACTATGTGATGGGTATAAATTGAGATTATGTAGAGTAGAAGTTTATATAATTTGGAAGGACTTTCCTGGGGGTCCAGTGGTTTAGACTTGGCACTTCCAATGCAAGGGTGTGACTTCAATCCCTGGTCAGGAAAATAAGATTCCACGTGCCATATGGTGCAGCCAAAAATATATATATATATATAACAACGTAATAAATATGTAGTTTGGGAAACCTTCCAAAGAATACAAAATAACAAGTATAAAATAAAGTATTAAAGTGAATATTTATTAGAATAAGAAATAATTACTAGTTATATATTTTTAAAAATCAAGCAAAGACATAAAAGATGCCAAATACAGAAAAAATATTTTATTAAAATTTCTCTAAAATTCAGTTTTTTTCTGGTTACTTGTTATTTGACCATATCTTTCTATGACAATGGTCTTGTCATTTATTGTATAAATAGAATAGAAATATAATTCAATCTTCCTATTAGGTTGTTTTTTTTGGGGGGGGTATCTGAGAGTTTTAGAAAAGATTCTCTTAACCTCACTATTTGTGGTAAAGCCATATAACTTTTTGGACTGCTGTCAAAGTTAAGGAAACATTTGCCAGGTTTCTTTCATATATTGTAAGATTTCTGAGTATTTCAGGTATTCTTTGGAATGACTCATGTTCAACACTTTGAATTGACAATACTTTTTAGACAATTTGTCATTCATATCTCCTCACTGCAGTGGCTTATTATGAATATGTTATATTTGTCAATATCAGTATTTTGTGTAAAATCAGTAAAAAAATTAAATATTTTCTGATGAGAAAGAATATTTGTTAGTTAGATTAGCAAATAATTCAAGACTACTTTATTTCTGTTCAAGATGTATCTTCCACTCAGTGAATTCTTGACTTTAGAATGATCTAAAAAAAAAAAAAAAGACTCATTGGAAAAGACTCTGATACTAGGAAAGATTAAGGGCAGGAGGAGAAGTGGGAGACGGAGAATGAGATGGTTGAATGGCATCATCAACTCGATGGACATGAATTTGAGCAAACCCTGGGAGATAGTGAACAACATGGAAGCCTTTCATGGTGCAGTCTATGGGTTCACAAAGAGTCAGAAAGGACTTAGCAACTGAACAACAACCAAAACTTTCACTTTACTTCTCATTGCTAAAATAATTTCATTTTTTTGTACATAACAGATGCAGAAATTATTTTGTTGTATAATTCACTTGAAACTGTATGTCCTCCTATATCATGTATCAATGTATATCTGACAGGAGGAAAAAATCTATTTAACTTGGAATCTGAAAACCTGAGTTTTTTACTTACTTATTTGGCAATTGAAAGAATTACTCAGTAATTTGCTTTGGTTTTGTATATTTAAATTCTCAATTTCCCTCCACTTTCCACATACTTCTTTTGCATTCAGAAAATATTTTCCATATTCGGACTCTATCTCTGGTCCTGCTTCTTTAGGATCAAAATGCTGTATTAGTTTTTAGAGTGAACAGAAGCAATAGTTTTCCTGGAAGCCATTTCAACATTTTCATTATTAACATATCTACCATGATTTCTGTGACTAACAATATCTAACTATAGAGAAAATTAGTACAAATCAAAAGAGTATATCCCTGGAACATAGACACAGTGTAATCTCAATTCATATCTCAATCTCAATTCAATATACTTGTAGTGGAATCTCCCAGCAATAGTTGTAACTCTAATGCTATCATAGAAAAGAGAAAAAGTATTGATATTCATAGATAAACCTTTCTGCTGTTGTTTGTTTCAAATTTTCCAAAAATCATAATCATCAGAACACATTGCCAAGGCCTCTTTAGGTATTTGATGTGTATAATATTCATGATAACCTTACTCTCTAGTGTAATTTCAAGTAAGTTATTCAATCGAATAATAAAAGAAATTTTTGATGTATGAACAAGTTTAGTTTCTAAAATGAGAGGACAAACTAAGAAATAAAAAGAGATGAAAGCTTTCTCTAGATTACTGGTAGAACCTAGGCAACTTGAGTCAGAAGTTTGCTTTCCTAACCCTCTCAGGCACTTTTTTTTTTTTTTTCCATGGGAAAATGTGACTTTAGATGTCACTGTTTCTAATTGCTCTTGCATCTGATCAGCTTACCCAGTGATTGTTTTAAACTTCATTGGATTTTCATTCTCCTAAATGAAAACTAAATGATGTGTAAGGCATGAATCTGACATTATCCTAGGCAACTGTTTCATCTTGAATGGAGGTAACTAGAATAGTAGCAGACACAAAGCTAATTCAGTGAAAAGCACAATCAATTTTAGGATGCATTTTGATATAATGTGAATAAAGAAGTTATAGCCATATGCATCTACACAGATAAACCTAATAAAGATAATATTCATTATTAAGAGAAAATTGTAAAAGGTTTTACACAGCATGAAAAATATACAGTGTGTATATGTGCATGCTTATGTGTGTTTGAAGAAAGCCCAAAAATGAAAGTGCTATCATAAAATTCAAGGTAGTGTTTAGCTTAGGTGGTGTGTTTCCTTGAGATCATAGAATGGCACAAAGGGAATACCACAGTAATTGGTGGTCTTTATTTTATTGTTCTTTGTTATGTCTTTGAAATATATTTAAATATCTTTAGTTATAAAGTATTTAATTAAAACAATTAACACATTTCAATGGGCTTTGAAATAACCAAGTAAGTAGTAGAATAGTTTCTGGTGGGAAAGACTAAGCCAGAAAGACAGCAAAATATGAGAAGAATTAGGTGAAGTTGGAGGGCTGAAGAAAAAGTATTCAGGCTAGACATTATTATTCTGAAGATGGCTTCATAGAAAAGCACATCTAAATGTAGGTCAGAATGTGTGACCTATTTCAACATGTGCTGAAAAAGCCAACTGAGGTAAAAACATTGATGGACAGTGTCCAAGTTGAGTCAAATATCTTCAATACAGAATGAAATAAGAATGGCTGTATAATTAATACTGTCGAGGTAAGTGTTTGAGGGCAATCCAGGGAGCCAGAGGGTTGATACTGTAATGTTTGGCAGCATTTCAGTCTTTCTCAAAAGATACATGCCAAACTTTTACTATCAGCCAGAAATTGTACCAGGACCTGTACTAAAATACTGAGTAAAAAGCAACATGGATTCTGTGATTTCAAAAGTATGAATTCTCTTGCCCTTCAGGAAACATGCTTCAGAGTAAGAGATGGAGAACATAATACAAATCTTGTTTCTAAAATCCTGGGGCAGATAAAATAATCCAACTTGGCAAAATTGAATTATAGCCTGGAGATCCCAATTACAGGGCAGTTATTAAAAACTCAACAATATTTAAGCTAGAATTTCATTCATTGGTGAAGTCAGGTAAGAAGATCAGAAACAAAACAGAAATGTGATAAATGAAGAAAGAAACTTCTTTGAGTTTATAAAAAAGTTGATATTCACTGGGATTAAAACAAAGTAGAAAAAGTTGTCATAAAAGACACGTAGGAATTAAATGGTTTTCTTTGATAAGAAAGAGTGATTATACTACTTACGTATTTTCTGTGTAATAATGAGAGTGGAAGCAGGAGAGTTGAAAAAATGTAATAGTGAATTGAAACCAACTTGGATTAAAAATTGTAAAACTTTGAATTGAAGAAACCAATTCTATCAGTATCATAAATGAAAATATCAGCTTAGCAATATTCAATGTAAAATTAGCTGGATATTTCAAGTGAACCACAAGTTGAAAACAATGTTTTATTCATGAGACTGGAATCAGGTCCACAGTGTCAGTAGTCACATCTGCCTCTGTGATACCATAGATTTTTTTTCCTCGTGACTATTAATATAGGGACTTTTGGGGTTATGTTGTTGATATACTAAAAGTTCATTTCATTAAGTGCTCTGTGAGACTATTAAAATAATCTAGCATAGTTTCTGGTACATAATTTACCATTATTTCTTTGCACTTTCTTGTCCATTGTGCACAAGTCTCTGCCTGGCTCTGTGCCCATGGTAGCTGATCTTTATGGATTGTGTCAGTGAGCCTTCTGCTTCTGGTTCCTGGCTGTATTTACTAATAAGAGGTATCAATAGGGAATCAGAAGGAAGGAAGATGATGAACAGCCCATTTAGTTTCTAACTCCTTCCAACTGTGTCACTTTAGTCTCAAGCAACCCTCTCCTACAACTAAACTGTGCTCATGGGATAGCAGTAACCATTCTATCCTCATGTCCCTTTCAAACACCAAGAGGTAAGAACTCTCCTCTGTTGCAAGCCCTGGAGTGCTCCACCAATTCTTACTGGTTTTATATAATGCCACCCACCCTTTGTAACAGTACCTTTTAAACGGTCTTCAGGTATCCACTTGTGAGTGACATCTAATTCTTTCCAGAACACTATTTGTTACACAAAAAAACTGAAAGTTATTATTTGAAAGAATTTTAAGATTAAATGAGATAGTTAGCCCAGTTTATTTGCATTTATCAATCTACACTTGAAGTAACTATTTAGTTCTAGAGATTGATTTCAACAGAAAAGCTGTGTAATGTGGTGGATGAAAGAAGGGACCCCAGAGCCTCTGACTGACATGCCTAAAACAAAGACAAAGTTTTACTTTTTAAATTTATATTTCCTTTGATAAAAGGCAAAATATTTTTTAATGACTATAATTATCAGTGATAAAATGACAGTCCTTTGAAGTAATGCATACCTTTTCACTGGAAATGTTCAAGCAGAGGCCCGGTTACCATTGTCAGTGCTGTCTGAGGAATGCTCCCATATTACAGACAGGTTGAACTTCATGAGTTCTCAGATCTTTTATTACCCTGAGTTTTTTTTTAAGGGACCATTTTCATGTTCTCCTATAACAGACTACTGAAATGTGGGAGAGTGCTCTCAAAAACTCTAATCGTAATATGCTGTAATTTAAGCCTTTGAGCATAATAATACAATTCCCAGTTTACACAGTTGCATGATTAGATATATTACAATACCTCATAGTTTTCCATATCATTGTGATTCTTAAAAAGAATTATTAGACTATATTACATTATTTTAAAAGAGTATAGAGACCAAGAGGTGGAAGATAGTTGGAAGTTTTCAGGTATATTGAAGGAAAGGGGAGAGGAAAAAGTATTTTTATTATACTATTATAAAGTCATTGATTTCATATATTGGTTTTAAATATTTGTCAGATTAATAGTGATTTTCTAAAATTTGAATTTTAATTACACTTAGTTTTTTTTCTTTTCCCTTGTCTTTAAAATATGGACTTTTTTGTCCTTGTACCTAATTATTTTAAACTCTATATGCCACAGCCAAGAAACACAGAGTTCAGTGTACCTTTTGAACAAGTATATTTTTAACCTCCTGATTAGGAAGGAAACCTGCTTTCTTTTGCTGTCAAAAGCAGCACTTTTTTTTTTCTGGGTTTATTCAGTGAACTTATGAAACAATTCAATATCACCTAAATCACTGGGACTTGCTCTCATCAAGCTGAAAATCATATTTTATACAATAGCATTTTCTTTCAAAAAGTGAGAAAACAATGCTCTTGCCTTATATTATGGGGACAGTCTTAAGAAATACTGATCAATGAAAGAGATTGCTTTGTCTAATTGCAGTTATAAAAGCTATCAGGCTCTTAAGCATCTCAAAAAATGGAAAGGCAGACAGGTTTACCTATAGTGATAGGTTGAACTTTCTCACTGGGTGGTTCCCTTTGCCTTGTGAAAATCTGGTTGGAGAGGTCTGGAACTGCAGTCATTTAAAACTAAAGCATCTCTTTCATTACTTAACTCAGTGTCTCTGAAAGACAGTCTTGTGTGATATGTTCTCTGTGAGTGCTAATTTATGATTGGCATTTTGATGGAAAGCTGTCAGGTGACCTTCTTTCTCTCTACTTCCTCTACATTGATTTATTGGTAGGAAGAAGCTGCAATTGCAGTGGCAACTTTTTCCATTTAGGCTTCACAGATATAGTGCACACAATTTCCAATGATTAAACAGAATTCAGCTGACATACCACTGTCCAGCAAGCTTTCATTACTGAATCATGAAGAAGAGATGACACAATTTTTAATGGCATTAGCTTTATCTTTTATGGATATTTAGGTCACAAGTGAGTTCAATTTTGGCAGCTCCAACTTTATCACCCTTTGGACATATAAAATCATCTAATTTGGAACCCCAAATGTCAGACTTTGATAGGCAGCTTAGTTTCAGAGTGATAGATGATCAAAATGAGAAGTCCATTACAAGCCAAGTATGTTCAGAAAAATGTGTAGGGAATATTTCAGGTAACTTGCAATACCTGATGCTTGGTGGGAATAAATATTGTGTTTAATCATTTTTCACAGAAGGAATGAATCAAACAGATTTTAACACATAGATAACAAACCATTCTACCCTGTCTCTACTCCTATTCTTTAGTTCATTTGTGTTTCTGCCTAAGTGCTTTTAGTTACTGGCAGAGCCAACAAAGGTATTGAATTAAGATGGGTAGAGACAGAATTTAGGGGCACATGTCTATGGTAATTCAATTTGATTTGACTCAAGTCTTGTTAGTGAAATATGAACCAAGATCATGGGGATTGAATTCAAGGAAAGTGATCCCTGAGTTTCTGTTGTGGCCTTGATCTCAAGTGTTTAACCATCTTAGATTATAAAATATTAGATATGTAATATTAAGGATCTTTTCTTGAAAATTAGAATTAATATTTTTGACCACTTGGAGCTTGCCAAGTGATTTCTCAGGCATATAGTTAGCAACAGATATTTTAAGCAAAAAGGCCTTATTCTTTCTATGGTAAGAATATTGACAGGCCATTGAAAAAAAATTTAAGTATAAAAAGTATAGTTTAACAATATGATTCAACACAGTCTTTTTGGGATGTTGCTGTGTTCTCTGCTAGGTATGGAAATAAAGGATAACAGTTTTTTTTAATTAATTTTTAATTGAAAAATAATTGCTTTTAATGTTGTATTGGTTTCTTCCATACAACAGTATGAATTAGCTATATGTAAAGAGGAGAGTGAAAAAATTGGCTTAAAGCTAAACAGTCAGAAAACTAACATCATGGCATCTGGTTCCATCACCTCATGGCAGATAGATGGGGAAACAGTGGAAACAGTGTAAGAATTTATTTTGGGGGGTTCCAAAATCACTGCAGATGGTGATTGCAGCTATGAAATTAAGACACTTATTCCTTGGAAGGAAAATTATGACCAACCTAGTTATCATATTGAAAAGCAGAGACATTATTTGCCAACAAAGGTTTGTCTAGTCAGTTCACTTCAGTTCAGTCACTCAGTCGTGTCCAACTCTTTGAGACCCCATGATCACAGCAAGCCAGGCCTCTCTGTTCATCACCAACTCCCGGAGTTCACTCAGATTCACGTCCATCGAGTCAGTGATGCCATCCAGCCATCTCATCTCTGTCGTCCCCTTCTCCTCCTGCTCCCAATCACTCCCAGCATCAGAGTCTTTTCCAATGAGTCAACTATTCATATGAGGTGGT
>SJYC01065302.1:0-10437 GCA_006408675.1 Madoqua kirkii
TGGAGTTGGTGATGGACAGGAAGGCCTGGTATACTGTGATTCATGGGGTCACAAAGAGTTGGACATGACTGAACTGAACTGATACATATATATAATCTCTCTTGAGTCTTCCTCCCTTAGCTAAGGCTAACAATTTTAACTAGGTAAATAGTTTACCTTTTTCCGTCAAGGAAAGCATGAATAATTGTAGTATTAAAAAAAAATGCTATCAGCTCTATAATATACAACCTGCATGCTCTGTTATAAAAGAGGAGAAAAATTATTTCCATGTATTTACCCTATTTACATACCAACTCATCTAAATCCGTTTTTTTTTTTTTTTCTTTCTGATAATTGAGGAAAATTCCACAGAGTTGAGCCTAGAAGAAAAATAACTAATTCCTGCTTGGATGATTTTAACATTTGAAAAGATAGCCAGATTGCCTTGATTAATTAAAATACTCCAATAGTAATATGCATGAATATAGGTTTGTATGAGAAAAGTTCCCCTCCCCATCAATCCATCCAAAGAGATATGTGGTTAAACATTGTGGATATTATCTCCAAAAGACTTGGTTATGTAAGTAGTTAGTGGTCAAAGCCCTATCCTTTATAGGCCAAGTAAATATCATTAGATTCAATGAAAGTGGCATTAATAATTTCAACTCTAGTTTTCACAAAGGTAAATGAGCATATGAATAATATCTTAACTGAGAAAATGGGGGAAACTGGCTTCAGTTTCTAGGTCAAAGATATAGAAAAAAAAAAGGAGAATGTATGACTTTAAAGGCTAACACAATTGTTTTTTATATGGGATTAATAGTGAATTCTTTTGAAACATACTACGATTCTATTGGGAAGGAATAAAGTCATATGCAGTCTAAAACATGAAACTTTATAATCTCCTTTTGGTTATCTAGCCCCTGGTTAACCCAGTAGAAGAGGAATACTGAGGGCAAAGACAGTTAACTAGAACCATATTAAATGGTTAGAAAAATGCCCTTTCCATGATGCTCCTGTACCTTTCTTTATATTAGCCTAGTTAGACTGGCGAACTTTATAGTGGAAAACAGAAGCAATTAAAAGTGTTCAATACTAGTCAGGTCATACAAATAGAAATTGACCAAAAACCATTAAGTGCAATGATGATCCCAAAGCTAACAACCATAACAATCACCATAATCACAGCCAAATCACAGTGGAGAAGTAACTAACCTTCTTGATCCATACAGGTTCAGGGGGAAATGACATTGCCTGGTAGTACTTCTCAAAATTGGAGAAACCCAAGTTCCTGTACTTTGATTAAAGACAACTGAGTGCAAATCTCCACAGGAAGAAATAAACACTTCTTTCCATCTAGTTACATGAATTAAATATTTATTTAGATCTACTTATTGCTACCAAGTGTTAGCCCCATTTTTGTGTAAGGGTTCTAATTTTTCTTTATTTTAGTATTTGTTTTCTAGATTTTTATTTTGTAATGATGCTGGTTTTCATTTACAATTAGTTAACAATATATTAATAATTCAACAGCATTTCTAAGCACCTACTGTATTCAAGTTCTCTGCTAACATTTAATACCTGCTAGAAACTATGCAAAGGATAAATGTTTTCCTCCTTAAATCAGTTTCCATTCGAAATGTTCGGAAAGTAGGCAAAGGTCTACTAGGTCTTACTTTTTGTTTCCGCTACCAGTAAGCAGATCCTAGGCATTCTTCCCTAGAATTAACTTTTTTTTTTTTGGCATGTAATCTATGCTCTCAAAACAACTCACTTTAAATTTGGTATTCTTGAATGCCACAATAACTTACAACTAGAATTAGCAAGTTAATTTCAATGAGAATGGCTTTGATTTTTAATAAATAGATCTGACTTCTGCTACTGCTGGTGCTGCTAAGTCACTTTAGTCATGTCAGATTCTGTGCGACCCCACAGATGGCAACCCACCAGGCTCCCCTGTCCCTGGGATTCTCCAGGCAAGAACACTGGAGTGGGTTGCCATTTCCTTCTCCAATGCATGAAAGTGAAAAGTCTAAGTGAAGTCACTCAGTCGTGTCCAACTCTTATCAACCTCATAGACTGCAGCCTACCAGGCTCCTCTGTCCATGGAATTTTCCAGGCAAGAGTACTAGAGTTGGGTGCCATTGCCTTCTCCAAGATCTGACTTCTAAATCCCCTCAAACCGAGTGTGGTAGACAGATTTCTAAAGATAGCACCTGCTAGAGTTCTATGCCTCGGTTGTTCAATTAAACACTAATCTAAGTTCTATGTTGAAGAGACTTTGCAGAAGCAATTTAAACCTCAATTAATTTGATCTTAAAATAAAAATATTGTCATTGTAAACCTGAGCCCATTGAGTTACTCTTCAAAGCAGAGTGTTTTCTCTGACTGGTAGCAAAAGAGACAGTCAAAGAGATTTAATGCATGAAGGGATGACTTTGAAAATAATGGAGGATACATGCCAATGAATGTAGCAATGCTACGATTCTAATGTAGCCCCAAGCCCACAGGTTAGCAAGGAAACAAAACAACTTAGTTCTACAACAACGAGGAACTGAATTCTGTTAACAACGTTAGTGAGCTTGGAAGTGGATTCTCCACCAGAACTTCAGATAAGCTCTCAGACCAGCCAATAGCTTAAGAAAGAAAAGCATCAATCAATAGCAAGCTAGCTTCTGACTTGCAGAAGTTTAAGACTTTTTTTAAGCCACTAAGTTTGTAGTAGTTTGTTATACATCAGCAGAAAACAAATACACCAGGGAACTCTGTTCAATTAAACTAGAAGAGCTGAGAGTTAGTCTCCTCATTTACAAAACAGAGAGAATTATAGTACATACAGGTTTATTGTGATACTTGAATAGATGAGGAAAAAGTGCTTAGTACAGAGTGAAATCTAATGCAAAGATCATTGTCATTATTCATAGACCATCAGCAGGACACACATAGTGGTATTTGGCATCCAGTTTTGGATATAGCTGTTGCTAATTTTCATAATGATTAGTTGTATATTCCATTATATTCCTGCTTTGGGGTCCTTTTGAGAAGTCCTGCAGAATTTCCATATGTCTCTTTTAGCCTTGCAATTAGTTTTATTTAAGGGTCTAACAAGTATGCATATTAAAAATTTTAATCTCCTTATTGCATTATCCTTTAAAAATTTTAATAGTGATTTTGTCCATCTCTGTTCAGGTAGTTAAAGACACAGTCCTGTTTTTCTGTATCTTTAGCAGACAAATTAGACTTATACAACCATGGATAAACCAGTTTATCATGAGACCTTCCACATCTATGCAAAGAAATGAGCCGGTCCCACTTAATGGGGTTTACACAGAAACCTACCATGCGAACAGTTGATGACTTTGTGGAAGATGATTTTTCTCTCAAGTACACATTAAACTGTTTCATGGGTTTCTGGTGTAGTGTACAAAAAAACAATGAGAATGTGAGGATGATTACCTGATGTAGGAAGGACTATGTATTCAAATTGGTATCTTGACTCCGTGTGAAAAGTACACTTGGAAACCTTGGCAAGATTTTTTTTTTTTTTAGTATTACTCCATAAATACTATATTCTACATATAGTATATTCTATATAAAGTACTATATTAAATACTATATTCTGCCTTACAAAAACAGCATGCATGTTTTTATTATTGTAAATGTTGAATCAATCTGTTTTAGTCTAAAATTGGAAAATTGGAAAGTTATAAACATATAGTTAAGACCGGTTGAACTGAGCCAGAATTGATGATTTTACCCCTTAAGATGAAAGGAAATGATTCTCAATACAGATCCTGTTCAGGACAGACAATTGACTTCATTCTTGTTCAACAAGTGATTTTATCTCTATCTTTTATTTCCAGCAACATGTGACTAATTCCACTAACCCAAAAGTATTTTTAAAATCATGTGTGCTGAACTTCTATCCCAGCTATGAATAATATATCTACTTATAAATAATGCACTGGAAGTAACCCTCTATGGAACGAGGAGTAAATGTTGACCATTTATATTTTCTCTTAAATTAATCTTGAATCTGTAAATTTAAACAGTCTCTAAACAAGAACAAAATATCTGAGTGTTTTTAGAATGTCAAGTCTTAACCTAAATATTCCCATACATTCCCAAATGTCTCTATGTTTTCAGAAACTGAGAAGATAGAGACACGTCTTCAAAAGCTTTATGACCTATAAAACTGGTAGATCTTTGAGAAATTATAAAGTTGTACCACAAAGAAGCAGAGATATATCAAGAATGAATAGACAGCAAGTCTGCACTATTTGCCAATTTTTGTGTCTCAGATTGCAGTCTGGCCTTCACAGCTTTGCTATGCCTCATATTATCTTTTATAGTGTGACTGTTTTGAAAAAAGTTGGCCTAATAATCAGTTAAATTTCTAACTGTGAGAACTCATTGATTTGAAGAATTTATATCACGGACCTTATTCTCTGATTTGTTTCACACTGATTAGCAATCAATAATTCAATGTATTACTGAATTCCTCCTGGCAGCAGACTCAGTTTTCCAAATTGGAGGAGGCTAACTTACCCATAAAACCTAGGACCCAGGATTATCTTGGTTTACATTAAATGGGAATATATTTTTATGAGGTAGAAAATGTAAAACTAAGAGAGTTAATATAAATATTCCTCTTGAGCATTTACATAGTTCAATGGAAAAAGGATATAGCTATCATTTTCTTGACATCATGCCATAAAATTTTTCCTGTGTGTCTGAAACTGTGGTGATCAGTATTTTTTACCAACATATTTGTAAGTTTTCTTCTCTCTCTTTTTTCTTCTGCTATTTATACAAAGAAGTAAAACATATGCAAATAAAATTCAAAATATCAATTACTGATGGCCAGCCCTCAAATTGTAAAAGACAATACTATATTTGATTATTCCAGCATTTCAGCTGCACTGACTGCTGTGGACCAATGCAGAAGAAATATCAGCTCAAGAGTTCTTCAATTATTATCCATATTTCCTACTATTTGGGAAGTAAATGATAGAGTAATTAGGCCAATGAGGGAAGGAGAATGCATTTTATCTCCTTTTGTTGTCCCTTCCTAGCTGAGTCGCTGCTTGTATTTTAGTCTGAATAAATGAGTAACTTTTCACACAAGAGAAAATTTATCATCACACAAGAAAATCACATGTAATAAGGAGCCAAAAAGAATTCTCCTTGACCATCATTTACACCACATAGGACATTTCAACCCTGGATAGTTTCATAGATTGCCTGTTCACATAATTTCTTTGTTGAAAATTTATTTTCTATGTGGTAAAATGCTAATTTATTTTTAAAAGTTTTATTGGATTATAGTTGATTTACAATGTTGCATTAGTTTCAGGTGTACAGCAAAGTGGATCAGTTATACATATGTCAACTTTTATGATATTAAAACTCTTTCACAGGCTAGAACAAATCTACTGTATTTCTTTTCAGGATTCTATCATCCATTTATTCCTTTCTCTGACTCTTCTGTAACTTGCTACCTCCCAAATGCCTCATTTACTTTGAACTGTCTCCCTAAAATATCTGCAAATACTGTTTCTTTGATCTGTACTCTCTACCCATTTCCCCCCACTTTTTTATGTGATAGTCTTAAACTACTATTTCAAAATAAACCTTGAATACTCCTGCTCATCTGAGCTTTCTCTAATCCCTCATGGTAGAATTTTCTGGGTGATTGCATCATTTCTACAAGACATCCATCATTAGGATCATTCTGTATTATATACAGTTGTCCATTTTTCTGGCTCATTCATTAAAAGACAGAAATTTTTACACCAGGAACTATATCTTATCAATCTTGTGTACTTTATAATTATTCTGCAAACAGATCCTTTCTAACAGGAAGACATAAGATGCAAAGGTACAATTGTATGAGTAATACAGGGATTTATTTCTCTTGTATCTCCTGATACAGTACAGCTGGCCAGGGGGTTCTGCTCTGTGAAGTCATTAAAGGTCTTGGGATTTTTTCATTGATTTTTTTTTTTTTTTATGCCTGCTCCACGGCTATGGCTGAAGTTATCTCCTGTCTTCTTTGCTTTCTGAAGAAAGGAAAAAGAGGCAGAACCAGGAAAGGTTTTTTGGGATGACCTGAAAGTTACACACAATAAACACACACAATAATTTATGTTCACATCTACTGGTTTAAATTCAGTCACAGGACTGCACTCAGCTACAAGATAGGATAGGAAATGCTATTCAGATAGTTAAGCACCAAAAAAAATTAAAACTTGATGTGTAGGATGGATTTTATTGATAAAATAAAGGTCAGGATAATAGATATAGGGGAATAATTAGCAGTCTTTCCCAATCTACTCAAATAGAATGTTTGGTGTATAAGAGGTGAGTGATTATTGTTGAATAAGTGAATCAAAGACTAAGTTAATGGAATTACATATAGAAATTAGCAAAAAAAAAAAAAGAGAAGAAATTGTACTAAAAATATTAACCATTGAGCAGATTCTATACATTAGAACTTGCAATATTTCATATTTCACAAATGTTGTGATTTGTTGCAGTAGGACTCATCTACATCTGCCAAACTTTATTTGCCAAAACAATAAGGTCTCTCAAAACTGAAAGGGTTACTAAAACTAATTTTGTATTTTGTTAGGGTGACCTAGTTTAGACAGGCTATTGAACATTTCACAGCACTACAGGTATTTTGTGTTTAGCATTTTGAATGTCATCCTAATTAACTTCAGTAGAAACCGAGAAGGTGAGAATTACAGCAAAAATCTAGAGGTTTTTAAAATCCAACTAATAAATAATTTTTCTCCTTCTGAGAGTAAAGAATGGGTATATGACCTTAATTATGCATTAATTAAATACTTTAGCTATAATTACATAATCATTTATAAGTCTACTCCATTATAATTGGAATACTAAGATTTTGTCATCACTTACCCACTCCAGTGTTCTTGCCTGGAGAATCTCAGGGATAGGGGAGGCTGGTGGGCTGCCGTCTATGGGGTCGCACACAGTCTGACACGACTGAAGCAACTTAGCAGCAGCAGCAGCAGCAAGGTACTCTTTTAAAATAGCTTACTTTTCTGCCTTGATAGAGTCTTGTGGTGAACTAAATATAAATAACTAAATAAATTGACTTTTAAAATGCTTTATTAAATAAGTATCAAAACAAATCTACTTGCTTTACAGTATCTGTAAACACTAGATGGAGCTCTATTACTAATGCCAATACTAATATACTATGTATGTATATGAATGTGTGCGCATATTTGAAAACACATATGCACATTTAAGAAGGAAACTATTCTACGGATATTTTGAAAATCAGGATGCAAATATGGAACCTGAGAATGATGCAGTATTATTAAGTAAGCATTAGTTCCTCTTAAAAATTACATGAACAATCTTAGCTTTTATTCCATACCACTCTCACCCTCTTCAAATTTAACATGTGAAACCACAAGTATACTAGTAGGAAAAACTAAACTATCTTTAAACTCTTGGATTATTTTTGTTATTCATAATGAGTTATGTATTTTCAAGACACTGTACGAACACTTAAAATAATGGGAAAACCATAGTATATTGTAAGTAAAGTATTTACATTTATACACAAAGAAGCTGATTAAGTACGCAAAATGCCTATATATTTTGTTTAATAAAGAACCAACACACTGCAATATTAAACTACAGAAATTCCAGAGTGGAAATATAATGCCTCAATCTTTTAAATGTTCATGGCACAGTTGTTAATGCTTTCCACTCTAACAAAGATATTAAATGATTTTGAATAAAAATTTACCTCTCTTTTTTCTTTGTTATTTTCTCTATGTATTCTTCATTCAGCTAATCAACTAGAAGAATACTGGGACAATTCTGGTAACAGACTCAACTGTGGATTATATATCCCTTCAAAAAAAGAATACATTCCTTTGACTATCAACCATTATCTAGTTTTCCTTTATGTTGTAAAAGATCTTTGTTAATTTCCCGAGTATACAGATACACATAAATTTTCCAAACTTCTTTTGCTAGATAAGCCATTAATTAAATTATTTCCATGATGTACAAATGATATATGCAACTTCCATGCTATGGCCTAAAAGGAATGTCATAAGCTTACTCTCCCCCTTTTCCAGTCACTCTGCCTGATGGTTTCAATGCAGATTCTTGCTGGAACTGGAGTAGAATCCCTGAGTGACAGAAAATGGTGTCATCAGATAGAATAAACTTTAATCCTGACAGCAAGAACCCACCATACTTAGGCTGGATTGCTTTTGACTAGATGAAAACCTCAGAGAGACATAAAATGCTGTTTCCTTTAGGTTATTGTTATTTAATTTTTTTGTTTGTTTTTTATACCACAATCAATATCCTAATTATTATACAGTCCTTGGGATTCCCTGGTAGCTCAGTAGGTAAAGAATTCACCTGCAATGTAGGGGAGAGACCCCCGTTTGATTTTTGAATCAGGAAGATCTGCTGAAGAGGGGATAGACTACCCACTCCAGGATTCTTGGGCTTCCCTGGTGGCTCAGCTGGTAAAGAATCCACCTGCGATGCGAAAGATCTGGGTTCCATCTCTGGGTTGGGAAAATCCCCTGGAGATAGGAAAGGTCCAAAGGAAAGGAAAAGTCTCCAGTCCATGGCCTGGAGAGTTCCATGGACTGTATAGTCCACGAGGTCACAAAGAGTCGAACACGACTGGGTGATGTTCACTTCATTTCACTTTGCTTTGGAGACAATTCTTAAGTATTCAATAATTTGGTTTCTATTTTGTGACAACACTGATTAAAAAAAAAAAAAAGACCCAGACTCCATTTAATGCCTATTTTTCTAAGCCTGTAGAACAATGGAGAAGAAAAGGAACACCTAATTTGACCTCATTTATAGAGAAAGAAAGTTAATTTTAAAAGTAAAATTTTATAGTACAATAACCTTTCTCTTACCAAGTGGAGTAGAGAACAGATTTGAAAATCAGAGAGAATGTGGTTTATTCATTGCTCTTCCACTAATTGTATGTTCTGAGGCAAATTTACTAGATTCTGAAAACCTTAGTTCTTATACCTATACATTAGGAATCAGGACTTTTCCACAATGTACTGATCAGGGTAAAATGAGACAAGTAAGGCATTTATTTGGAGACGGAAATTGCAACCCACTCCACTGTTCTTGCCTGGAGAATCCCATGGACGGAGGAGCCTGGAGGGCTACAGTCCACAGGGTCGCAAAGGGTTGGACACGACTGAGGATTTCACTTCAGTTCAGTTCAGTTCAGTTCAGTCGCTCAGTCGTGTCCGACTCTTTGCGACCCCATGAATTGCAGCACACCAGGCCTCCCTGTTCATTACCATCTCTCGGAGTTCACTCAGACTCACGTCCATCGAGTCCATGATGCCATCCAGCCGTCTCATCCTCAGTCGTCCCCTTCTCCTCCTGCCCCCAATCCCTCCCAGCGTCAGATTTGGTATGCTATCGTTTTGCCTTTTCATACTGTTCATGGGGTTCTCAAGGCAAGAATACTGAAGTGGCTTGCCATTTCCTTCTCCACTGGACCACATTCTGTCAGCCCTCTCCACCACGACCCATTTGTCTTGGGTTGCCCCGCAGGCATGGCTTGGTTTCATTGAGTTAGACAAGGCTGTGGTCCTAGTGTGATTAGATTGACCAGTCTTCTGTGATTGTGGTTTCAGTGTGTCTGCCCTCTGATGCCCTCCTGCAACACCCACCATCCTACTTGGGTTTCTCTTACCTTGGGTGTGGGGTATCTCCTCATGGCTGCTCCAGCAAAGCACAGCCACTGCTCCTTACCTTGGATGAGGGGTTATCTCCTTACCGCCACCGTTCCTGACCTTCAAGGTGGGATAGCTCCTCTAGGCCCTCCGGCACCTGCGCAGCCATTGCTCCTCGGGTGGCTCCTCCCAGCCGCCGGCCCTAGCCTCACTTCAAGGCATTTATTATAGACTTGAACAAGTCACAGACACGGAAAAAAAAATTTTAAACATTACAGAGCCATCATTATTTTCATCAAAATTTAAATTATTTCTGCTACTCATATTACTTGGAAATTATCTAATATGACACACGAAAGAGATATCTTGCGAAAGTCAGATTCTAAACCAGCTAGAGTGTCAGTTCTTTTGAATATTGTTTACTGTTATCAATAAAAATAAAAGTCCTAATGACTTGGCTTATACACTTAAATTATGATTAGGATTATCCTCAAGATCTGGCTAATTTAAGAGATCTAGTTCTTTTTAATTATAGAATCATAATAGCTGTGATAATTCTGTATTAGAATTAATAAAAACATTTGTGTTCTGTTACCTCTCAAAAGACCTAAGTAGATATACATTCTCAGAACATGAGGAAACAGAGAAAACAAAATCAATTTGAAGCTTTTGAAGCTTGTGTGGGAAAAAAATATAGGCATTAAAGACTAAAGATTCAGTGATAAATATTTCCCTC
>SJYC01065304.1:0-12632 GCA_006408675.1 Madoqua kirkii
GTATGGCAAAACCAATACAGTATTGTAAAGTTGAATAAATTATTTTAAAAAATAAAAATAAAAAAAAAAAGAAAAACCCACAATCTAAATCCTGGTAAATAGTAAAAGACTGAATATTTTTACCTTAAAATCAGAAACAAGTCAATGATACCCAAACTTACCGTTTTAGTTAACAAAGCATTAGTAGTTCTAGCCAGTATTAGTAGTTTTAGTCGGTAAATATTCTTCCCTCCTGTCAACAAATTGATCTATATTGTAAACCAAACTGCTTTTTTTGCATATATCATGTTTGCTTATGGAAAAACACCAAGTAATAGTTGTTAAAAAAAAAAAAAACTATTAGATTTAATAAAGAAATTCAGCAAAGTCACAGGTTAGAGCAGAAAATGTAAATGTTTAAAGCTACCTATATCACAAAAAGAAGAGATATATAGATTTGTAACAAGGTGCCCACAAGGTACGAATTTGTTGCTCACTGTTAGTCGAAAAAGCAATGATGTGAGACAATGAAGTGTAAAGACCAGAGCTCAGTCAGTAAACTGTGCCTATAGAAGCTGAGAAGGGGACTCCAAAGACAAAATAAATGTTATTAGCAGTGAGAATGAGCATCTATCCAATATAAAGCTAAAAAATGTTTTGAAAACAGTAGAAGGTTATTTGGTTGAGCCCCACGCAAGCAATCACTCAAAATGAAAGTAAATGGAAAATCTTGCTCGCTGATATAGAGTTATCTCTTTGGTTGGCATCCCTTAATTCTTCTCTTATCCACATAGTCCAATCTTAGTTAATTTAAGAAGATGATTATGGATTGGGCCAAAAGCTTCCTTTCCACAGTAGGAACAAAAAGCCATACACATATATTTGAGTAACCTGTAGAATGTGGGAAGAGGTGAAGAACCCAAACACTTATCTCAGCTTGATTCAGGCAAACCATGCCATAGGGTGTAAATTCCTGAATTCATCTGATAAAGTTTGGACAAATGTCACAGTGTGGAAAGGAAGAAAATATAATTTTGCCACAAGAGCTTTACCAGGGCCTTTCCTGGTAGCTCAGCTGGGAAAGAATCTCCCTGCAATACGGGAGACTCAGTTTGATTCTTGGGTCAGGAAGATCTGCTGGAGAAGGGATGGGCTACCCACTCCAGTATTCTTGGGCTTCCCTAGTAGCTCATCTGGTAAAGAATGCACCTGCATTGTGAGAGACCTGGATTTGATCCCTAGATTGGGAAGATTCCCTGAAGAAGGGACTGGCTACCCACAGGATCATGGCCTGGAGAATTCAAGATGGACAGGTCATGGTGGAGACTCTTGACAAAACGTGGCCCACCAGAGAAGGGAATGGCAAACCACTTCAGTATTCTTGCCCTGAGAACCCCATAAACAGAATGAAAACACAAAAAGATAGGACACTGAAAGATGAACTCCCTGGGTTCATCTTATTGATGCTACTGGAGATCAGTGGAAAAATAACTCCAGAAAGAATGAAGAGATGGTGGCAAAGAAAAATAACACCCAGTTGTGGATGTGACTGGTGATGCAAATAAAGTCTGATGCTATAAAAAAGAACATTTCATAGGAACCTAGAATGTTAGGTCCATGAATCAAGGCAAATTGGAAGTGGCCAAACAGGAGATGGCAAGAGTGAACATAGACATTTTAGGAATCAGTGAACTAAAATGGACTTGCATGGATGAATTTAACTCAGATGACCATTTTTATCTAATATTATGGGCAAGAATCCCTTAGAAGAAATTGAGGAGCCATCATAGTCCATGAAAGAGTCTATAATGCAGTACTTGGATGCAGTCTCAAAAACGACAAAATGATCTCTGTTTCTTTCAAAAAACAAAAAATACTATTCAATATCACAGTAATCCAAGTCTATGCCCCAACCAATAATGCTGAACAAGCTGAAGTTGAACAGTTCTATGAATACCTACAAGACCTTATAACAGTAACACCCCAAAAAGATGTCCTTTTCATTATAGGGGGCTAGAATGCAAAAGTAGGAAGTCAAGAGATACTTGGAGTAATAGGCAAATTTGTTCTTGGAGTACAAAATGAAGCAGGACAGAGGCTAACAGAGTTCCCCCAAGGAGGACACACTAGTCACAGCAAATACTCTCTTCCAGCACAAGAGAAGAGTCTACACGTGGACATCACCAGATGGTCCATACTGAAATCAGATTGATTATATTCTTTGCAGCAAAAGATGGAGTAGCTCTTTACAGTTAGCAGAAACAAGACTGGGAATTGACTGTGGTTCAGATCATGAACTCCTTATTGCCAAATTCAGTCTTCAATTGAAGAAAGTAGGTAAAATCACTAGACCATTCAGGCATGTTCTAAGTCAAATCCCTTAGGATTACACAGTGGAAGGGACAAACAGATTCAAGGGATTTGATCTGATAGAGTTCATGAAAAACTATAC
This sequence comes from Madoqua kirkii, assembly GCA_006408675.1. Lineage (NCBI taxonomy): Eukaryota > Metazoa > Chordata > Mammalia > Artiodactyla > Bovidae > Madoqua > Madoqua kirkii. Next base: position 2,432 of record SJYC01065304.1, read on the forward strand.
ACAGAGGTTCTTGACATTGTACAGGAAGCAGTGATCAAGACCATCACAAAGAAAATGGAATGCAAAAAGGCAAAATAGTTGTTGAGGAGGACTTACAAATAACTGAAAAAAAAAATGCAAAAGGCAAAGGAGAAAAAGAAAGATATACCCATTTGAATGCAGAGTTCCAAAGAATAGCAAGGAGAGATAAGAATGACTTCTCCAATGATCAATGCAAAGTAATTGAGAAAAAAATAGAATGGGAAAGACTAGAGATCTCTTCAAGAAAATTAGAGATACTAAAGGAACATTTCATGTAAAAATGGGCACGGTAAAGGAGAGAAATGGTATGGCCCTAACAGAAGCAGAAGATACTAAGAAGATGTGGTAAGAACACACAGAACTATACAAAAAAGATCTTCATGACCCAGATAACCACAATGGTGTGGTTACTCATCTAGAGCCAGGCATTCTGCAATGCGAAGTGAAGTGGTCTTTAGGAAATAACACTATGAACAAAGCTGGTGGAGGTATGGAATTCCTGTTGAGCTATTTCAAATCCTCAAAGATGATGCTGTGAAAGTGCTGCACTCAATATGCCAGCAAATTTGGAAAATTCAGCAGTGGCCACAGGACTGGAAAAGGGCAGTCTTCATTCCAATCCCAAAGAAAGGTAATGCCAAGGAATGTTCAAACTACCACACAAGTGCAGTCATATCACATGCTAGCAAATTAATACTCCAAATTCTTCAGGCCAGGCTCTAACAGTAAGTGAACCGTGATTTTCCAGATGCTCAACATGGATATGGAAAAGGCAGAGGAACCGTAGATAAAATTGCCAACATCTGCTGGATCATCAAAAATACAAGTCTTCATTCCAATCCCAAAGAAAGGTAATGCCAAGGAATGTTCAAACTACCACACAAGTGCAGTCATATCACATGCTAGCAAATTAATACTCCAAATTCTTCAGGCCAGGCTCTAACAGTAAGTGAACCGTGATTTTCCAGATGCTCAACATGGATATGGAAAAGGCAGAGGAACCGTAGATAAAATTGCCAACATCTGCTGGATCATCAAAAATACAAGAGAGTTCCAGAAAAACATCTGTTTCTGCTTTATTGACTACACAAAAGCCTTTGACTGTGTTCAGTTCAGTTCAATCATTCAGTCATGTCTGACTCTTTGCAACCCCATGAATCACAGCACGCCAGACCTCCCTGTCCATCACCAACTCCAAGGGTACACCCAAACCCATGTCCATCAAGTCGGTGATGCCATCCAGCCATCTCATCCTCTGTTGTCCCCTTCTCCTCCTGCCCCCAATCCCTCCCAGCATCAAGGTCTTTTCCAATGAGTCAACACTTCACATAAGGTGGCCAGACTATTAGAGTTTCAGCTTCAGCATCAGTCCTTTCAATGAACTCCTTTAGGACTGATCTTCTTTAGGGATGCAGTGGTTGGATCTCCTTGCAGTCCAAGGGATTTTCAAGAGTCTTCTCCAACACCACACTTCAAAAGCATCAATTCTTCAGCACTCAGCTTTCTTCACAGTCCAACTCTCACATCCATACATGACCACTGGAAAAACCATAGCCTTGAAAAGATGGACCTTTGTTGGCAAAGTAGTATCTATGCTTTTCAATATGCTATCTAGGTTGGTCATAACCTTCCTTTTAAGGAGTAAGCATCTTTTAATTTCATGGCTGTAATCACCATCTGCAGTGACTTTGGAGCCCAGAAAAATAAAGTCTTACACTGTTCCTACTGTTTCCCCACCTATTTCCCATGAAGTAATGGGACCAGCTGCCATGATCTTCATCTTCTGAATGTTGAACTTTAAGCCAACTTTTTCACTCTCCTCTTTCTCTTTCATCAAGAAGCTTTTTAGTTCCTCTTCACTTTCTGCCATAAGGGTGGTGTCATTTGCATATCTGAGGTTATTGATATTTCTCCTGGCAATCTTGATACCAGCTTGTGCTTCTTCCAGCCCCGTGTTTCTCATGATGTACTCAGTATATAAGTTAAATAAGCAGGGTGACAATAGAGAATCTTGAAATACTCCCTTTCCTGTTTGGAACCAGTCTGTGGTTCGATGTCCAGGTCTAACTGTTGCTTCCTGACCTGCATATAGTTTTGACTGTGTGGATCAAAACAAACTGTGGGAAATTCTTAAAGAGATGGGAATACCATACCACCTGACCTGCCTGTTAAGAAATCTGTGTGCAAGTCAAGAAGCAACAGTTAGAACTGGACATGGAAAGACAAACTCTTTCCAAATTGGGGAAGGAGTACATCAAGGCTGTATGTAGTCGTGTTTCTCATGAGTACTCAGTATATAAGTTAAATAAGCAGGGTGACAATAGAGAATCTTGAAATACTCCCTTTCCTGTTTGGAACCAGTCTGTGGTTCGATGTCCAGGTCTAACTGTTGCTTCCTGACCTGCATATAGTTTTGACTGTGTGGATCAAAACAAACTGTGGGAAATTCTTAAAGAGATGGGAATACCATACCACCTGACCTGCCTGTTAAGAAATCTGTGTGCAAGTCAAGAAGCAACAGTTAGAACTGGACATGGAAAGACAAACTCTTTCCAAATTGGGGAAGGAGTACATCAAGGCTGTATGTAGTCACCCTGTTTATTTCACTTACATGCAGAGTACATCATGAGAAATGTTGAGCAGGATGAAGCACAAGCTGAAATCAAGATTGCTGGGAGAAATATTAGTAACCTCAGATATACAGATGATACCACCCTTATGGCAGAAATTGAAGAAAAACCAAAGAACCTCTTGATGAAAGAGAAAGAGGAGAGTGAAAAAGGTGCCTTAACACTCCTCATTCAGAAAACTAAGTTCATGGCATCTGGTCCCATCACTTCATGGGAAACAGATGAGGAAAATATGGAAACAATGACAACTTTATTTTTTAGGTCTCCAAAATCACTTCAGATGGAGATTGCAGCCATGAAATTAAAGGACATTTGCTCCTTAGAAGAAACGTTATGATCAAGCTACACAGCATATTAAAAAGCAAATACATTACTTTGCCAACAAAGTTCCATCTAGTTAAACCTATAGTTTTTCCAGTAGTCATGTATGGATATGAGAGTTGGACTATATAGAAAGATGAGAGCTGAAGAATTGATGCTATTGAACTGTGTGGTGTTCGAGAAAACTCTTCAGAGTCCTTTGGACTGCAAGAATGTTCAACCAGTCCATTCTAAAGGAAATTAGTCCTGAATATTCTTTGGAAGGACCAATGCTGAAGCTGAACTCCAATAGTTTGTTAGAAGAAACGTTATGATCAAGCTACACAGCATATTAAAAAGCAAATACATTACTTTGCCAACAAAGTTCCATCTAGTTAAACCTATAGTTTTTCCAGTAGTCATGTATGGATATGAGAGTTGGACTATATAGAAAGATGAGAGCTGAAGAATTGATGCTATTGAACTGTGTGGTGTTCGAGAAAACTCTTCAGAGTCCTTTGGACTGCAAGAATGTTCAACCAGTCCATTCTAAAGGAAATTAGTCCTGAATATTCTTTGGAAGGACCAATGCTGAAGCTGAACTCCAATAGTTTGTCCACCTGATGCAAAGAACTGACTCATTGGAAAAGACCTTGATGCTGGGAAAGATTGAAGGCAGAAGAAGTGGATGGCATAGGATGAGATGATTGGATGGCATCACCAACTCAATGGAACTGAGTTTGAGCAAGCTCCAGGGGTTAGTGATGGACAGGGAGCCAAGAGTGCTGCAGTCCAGGGTTAACAAAGAGTCAGAGGGGACTGACTGACTGGACTGATTTTAAACTTAAACTAACTTATAAATTCCTTTTCCCCATTAAAAACAATGAGAAATTGTCTTGACATTTCTAATTATTTGGATATTTAAAGTTATTTTAGTATTATGATGATGTATAGAAACAGTTACTCTTGAGTTGACATCGCCAACTCAATGAACATGGGTTTGAGCAAGCTCCAGAAGTTGTTGATGGACAGAGAAGCCTGATATGCTGCAGTCCATGTGGTCACAAAGAGCTGGACACAACTTGAGTGACTGAACTGAACAGTACAGTCCATGGGGTGGCAAACAGTTGGACACGAATGAACGACTTTCACTTCACTTCATAGCTCTTTGGCCAACTTAATGTATTGTTGTATTTTTCACTGTTCAGTGTATATTTAGTTTTATATGATTTTAGTGAGAATTTTATAATATTCAGAGGGGTTATTCTTATCTGGAAGAACTATATAGAGAGTAATATCAGTATTATTCAGTTCAGTTCAGTCACTCAGTCGTGTCCGGTTCTTTGCAACCCCATGAATCACAGCATGCCAGGCCTCCCTGTCCATCACCAACTCCTGGAGTTCACTCAGACTCACATCCATCGAGTCAGTGATGCCATCCAGCCATCTCATCCTCTGTCATCCCCTTCTCCTCCTGCCTCCAATCCCTCCCAGCATCAGAGTCTTTTCCAGAAAGTCAGCTCTTCACATGAGGTGGCCAAAGTATTGTAGTTTCAGCTTCAGCATCATTCCCTCTAAAGAAATCCCAGGGCTGATCTCCTTCAGAATGCACTGGTTGGATCTCCTTGCAGTCCAAGGGACTCTCAAGAGTCTTCTCCAACACCACAGTTCAAAAACATCAATTCTTCAGTGCTCAGCCTTCTTCATAGTCCAACTCTCACATCCATACATGACCACAGGAAAAACCATAGCCTTGACTAGATGGACCTTTTTTGGCAAAGTAATGTCTCTGCTTTGGAACATCATAGCTCTAAAGACCTTTGTTTTTAGAGTTTGTCTCTGACCCTGTAGTCAGAGAGCTATAGATGATTTTCTTTATTAGAGCTTGTGACAAAGGGAAGCAGATCCAGAGACACCATTTAACAGTTAATCAAAACAAACTACCTAAGCTATGAAGGTTTTGTGTTTTCCAGGCAGATATTCTCAATTTGGGGTAGGGCAATTTAGAATAAGAGGTGAGAAGGACAAAAAATCTTTGTGGAATGCGAATTCAAGAATACAATTGACCTCCAGGGCACTACAAGTTTACATAAAAATGTAGTCCTTAAGTCTTTGTGTGAAAATTTTCAGCCATTTAACTTTCTGAAGCAGACCAGCTGTCTCAGTAAGACCTTTGATTCACGAAGGTTTTTGAAAATGTGTGAGTCTGGTTTGGCTAAACTGAACACAGATTTTGTCCACTAAGCTACTGCCACTGTTCCAGTTCATTACCAGCTATTTAGAACTAAAAAGGTATGTAGCCATTTCATGCAGTAGGCAGAACTCAAGTTCATTTTCCTTACCCTGGCCAACATTTATCTTAATGAAACATATTATGTTTTATTGATTCATGGGCTCTTGCTTATATCTTGTTTTGTTTTCAAATTAGAATACTTCAGACTGGTAGATTAAAGACAGATCAACTTGTCTGTGTCACTTGCATGGTTATCCACAGTAAGCATTCATTCCTTGATGAAAGTTATTAAAATAATGTTACTAAAAGAGGCGGTGCCACCCAGAGTGGCCACCACTGTTGCTTAATACATCATCCTACAAAACTGGAAATACATCCACTATTATAGACTGGGCACACAAAGTTAAGGAATCTGTTTATATTGCAGTAGTTACCATTATATGCCTGACTTTTGAATCTTTCCAAAAGTTGGCTGAACTTCCCTCACTTACCTTTCCAGGACCCCCATTAAAAACTCTGGACATTCAGACTTGGGTTAACTTTTCTGGTTGGTGACCTTTCACACATATTGTCAGGCAACTTTGCCGGGATAATTAAGTACATCTTCACGAAACTCCCCTGGGTGGAAATTGAAAGTTTTCCCCTGCTTTTTTCTGATCCTTGATTCGTGTGTCTTTCCCTTTTTGGATTTTGGTTGGTATCCTCTCATTGTAATAAACCACAACTTTGAATATAACAGGTTTTTTTTTTTTTTTTTAGTCCTATGAGTCATTGTAGCAAATTACTATGGCTGAGAGTAGTTATAGGGCTTTACAAAAATTATTTACTTTAATTGAAGGCTAATTACATTATAATATTGTAGTGGTTTTTCCCATATAGTGACACGAATCAGCCATGGATGTACATGTTGACCCCATCCTGAACCTCACTCCCAGCTGCTTCCCTAGCCCACCCATCAGGGTTGTTTCAATGCACTGACTTTGAGTGCCCTATTTCATGCATTGATATTGGACTGGTGATCTATTTCACATATAGTAATATACATGTTTCAATACTATTCCCTCAAATCATCTCACCCCAACTTCTCCCACAGAGTAAAAAATCTGTTGTTTATACCTGTGTCTCTTTTGCTGTCTTGCATATCGGGTCATCATTACCATCTTTCAAATTCCATATATATGCCTTAATACACTGTATTGGTGTTTTACTTTCTGACTTACTTCATTCTGTATAGTAGGTCCAAGTTTCATCCACCTCATTGGAACTGATTCAAATGTGTTCCTTTTAATAGCTGAGTAATACTCCATTCTGTATATGCACCACAGCTTTTTATCCATTCATTTGCCAATGGACATACAGGTTGCTTCCTGGCTATTGTAAACAGTGCTGCAGTAAGCATTGAGTTACATGTGTCTCTTTCAGTTCTGGTTTCCTCAGTGTATATGCCCAAAAGTGGGCTTGCTGGGTCATATAGCAGTTATTTTCCCAGTTTTTTAAGGAATCTCCACACTGTTCTCCATAGGGGCTGTGCTAGTTTGCATTCCCACCCACGGTGTAAGAGGGTTCCCTTTTCTCCACACCCTTTCCAACATTCATTGCTTGTAGACTTTTGGATTGCAGCCATCTTGACCGGCATGAGAGGGTACCTTATTGTGGTTTTGATTTGCATTTCTCTGATAATGAGTGATGTTGAGCATCTTTTCATGCGGTTGTTGGCCATTTATATGTCTTCTTTGGAGAAATGTCTGTTTAGTTCTTTGGCCTATTTTTTGATTGGGTCATTTAACTTTCTGGTATTGAGCTGCATGAGTTATATGTATATTTTTGAGATTAATTCTTTGTCCATTGCTTCATTTGTTATTATTTCCTCCCATTCTAAAGGCTATCTTTTCACCTTGTTTATAGTTACCTTCATTGTGCAAAAGCTTTTAAGTTTAATATGTCCAGTATAATGTCAAGAGAGTGTTTTGTCTATGTTTTCCTCTAGGAGTTTTATAGTTTCTGGTTTTACATTCAGGTCTTCAATCCATTTTGAGTTTATTTTTTTTATATGATGTTAAACACTGGTCTAGTTTCATTCTTTTACAGGTGGTTGGCCAGTTTTCCCAGAACCACTAGTTAAAGAGATTGTCTTTTCTCCATTGTATATTCTTGACCCCTTTCTCAAAGACAAGGTGTCCATAGGTGCCTGGATTTGTCTCTGGGCTTTCAATTTTGTTCCACTGATCTATGTTTCTGTCTTTGTGCTAATACCATACTGTCTTGATGACTGCTGCTTTGTAGTATAGTGTGAAGTCAGGGGGGTTGATTCCTCCAGTTTCATTCTTCTTTCTCAAGATTGCTTTGGCTATTCGAGGTTTTTTTTGTATTTCCATACAAATTGTGAAATTATTTGTTCTAATTCTATGAAAAATACCGTTGGTAGCTTGATAAGGATTGAATTGAATCTATAGATTGCTTTGGGTAGTATACTCATTTTCACTATATTGATTCTTCTGATCCATGAACATGGCATATCTCTCCATTGATTTGTGTCATCTCTGATTTCTTTCATCAGTGTTTTATAGTTTTCTGTTTACAGTCTTGTTTATTTAGGTAGATTTATTCCTAAATATTGTATTCTTTTCAGTGCAATGGTGAAGGGAATTATTTCCCTAGTTTCTCTTTCTGTATTTTCATTGTTAGTGTATCGGAATGCAAAGGATTTCTGTGTGTTAATTTCATATCCTGTAACTTTACTGTATTCATTGATTAGCTCTAGTAATTTTCTGATGGTGTCTTTAGGGTTTTCTGTGTAGAGGATCATGTCATCTGCAAACAGTGAGAGTTTCTCTTCTTTTCCAATTTGGATTCCTCTAATTTCTTTTTCTTCTGTGATTGCTGTGGGTAAATCTGTTCAACTATGTTGAATAGTAGTGGTGAGAGTTGGCACCCTTGTGTTGATCCTGACTTTAGGGGAAATGCTTTCAATTTTTCACCATTGAGGATAATTTTTGCTGTGAGTTTATTTTATTTGGCTTTTATTATGTTCAGGAATGTTCCTCCTATGCCTGCTTTCTGGAGGTTTTGTTATCATCACTGGATGTTGAATTTTGTCAAAGGCTTTCGCTGCATCTATTGAGATAATCATTTTTTTTAAATATATATTTATTTATTTTAATTGGAGGTTAATTATTTACAACATTCTATTGGTTTTGCCATACATCAACATGAATCTGCCACAGGTATGCAAGTGTTCCCCATCCTGAAACCCCTCCCTCCTCCCTCCTCATACCATCCTTCTGGGTCATCCCAGTGCACCAGCCCCAAGAATCCAGTATCATGCATCAAAACTGGACTGGTGATTTGTTTCGTATATGATATTATACATGTTTCAATGTCATTCTACCTAATCATCCTTTTTTTCTATTTTCTCATTATTAGTGTATAGGAATGCAAGGGATTTCTGAGTGTTGATTTTATATCCTGCCACTTTACTATATTCATTGATTAGCTCTAGTAGTTTTCTGGTCGAGTCTTTAGGATTTTCTAGGTAGAGGATCATGTCATCTGCAAACAGTGAAAGTTTTACTTCTTCTTTTCCAATTTGGATTCTTTTTATTTCTTTTTCTGCTCTGATTCCTGTGGCCAAAACTTCCAAAGCTATGTTGAATAGTAGTGGTGAGAGTGGGCGCCCTTGTCTTGTTCCTGACTTTAGGGGAAATGCTTTCAATTTTTCACCACTGAGGATAACGTTTAGTGTGTTTATCATATATGGCTTTGATTATGTTGAGGTATGTTCCTTCTATGCCTTCTTTCTGGAGAATTTTTAGCATAAATGGATGTTGAATTATCTCTGCATCTATTGAGGTAATCATATGATTTTTATCCTTCAATTTGGTAATGTGGTATATCACATGGATTGACTTGCAAATACTGAAGAATCCTTGCATTCCTGGGATAAAGCCCACTTGGTCACAATGCATGATCTTTTTAATATGTTGTTGGATTCTGTTTGCTAGACTTTTGTTGAGGATTTTTGCATCTATGTTCATCAGTGATACTGGCCTACGCTGCTGCTGCTAAGGCGCTTCAGTCATGGCCAACTCTGTGCAACCCCAGAGACAGCAGCCTACCAGGCTCCTCTGCCCATGAGATTTTCCAGGCAAGAGTACTGGAGTGGGTTGCCATTGCCTTCTCCTATAGTTTTCTTTTTTGTGTGTGACATCTGTCTGGTTTTGTTAGTAGGGTGATGGTGGTCTCACAGAATGAGTTTGAGAGTTTACCTTCCTCTGCAATTTTCTGGAAGACTTTGAGTAGGATAGGTGTTAGCTCGACTCTAAATTTTTGGTAGAATTCATTTGTGAAGCTGTCTGGTCCTGGGCTTTTGTTTGTTGGAAGGTTTTTTTTATTACAGTTTCTATTTCTGTGTTTGTGATGGGTCTGTTAAGATTTTCTGTTTCTTCCTGGTTCAGTTTTGGAAGGTTATACTTTTCTAAGTATTTGTCCATTTCTTCCAAACTATCCATTTTATTGGCATATAGTTGCTGATAGCAGTCTCTTATTAGCCTTTGCATTTCTATGTTGTCTGTTGTGATTTCTCCATTTTCATTTCTAATTTTGTTGATTTGATTCTTCTCCCTTTTTTTCTTGATGAGTTTGGCTAATGGTTTGTCTATTTTATTTACCCACTCAAAGAACCAGCTTTTAGTGTTGTTGATTTTTGCCATAGTCTCCTTTGTTTCTTTTCATTTATTTCTGCCCCAATTTTTATGATTTCTTTCCTTCTGCTAACTCTGGAGTTCTTCATTTCTTCTTTTTCTAGTTGCTTTAGGTGTAGAGCTAGGTTATTTATTTTATTTTTCTCTTATTTCTTGAGGTAAGCTTGTAATGCTATGAAGCTTCCCCTTAGCATTGCTTTTACTGAATCCCATAGGATTCATTTTGTTTTGTTTCTATGCATATTTTGATTTCTTCCATGATTTGTTGGTTATTCAGAAGTGTGTTATTTAGCCTCCATATGTTTGTATTTTTAATA
>SJYC01065305.1:0-13821 GCA_006408675.1 Madoqua kirkii
GCAGCACTTTCACAGCATCATCTTTCAGGATTTGAAACAGCTCCACTGGAATTCCATCACCTCCACTAGCTTTGTTCATAGTGATGCTTTCTAAGGCCCACTTGACGTCACATTCCAAGATGTCTGGCTCTAGATTAGTGATCACATCATCATGATTATCTGGGTTGTGAAGATCTTTTTTGTACAGTTCTTCTGTGTATTCTTGCCACCTCTTCTTAATATCTTCTGCTTCTGTTAGGTCCATACGATTTCTGTCCTTTATCGAGCCTATCTTTGCATGAAATGTTCCCTTGGTATCTCTAATTTTCTTGAGGAGATCTCTAGTCTTTCCCACTCTGTTCTTTTCCTCTATTTCTTTGCATTGATCGCTGAAGAAGGCTTTCTTATCTCTTCTTACTTAGAGTTTTTAGGATTAAATAAAACAACACTTAAAAAGCAAATAGCCCAGCACTTGGCACAAAGAAAATTTTCTTGTTCTCATTACTGTCTTTCTTGTCCTTCCCATTTCACTGCTTCCAATTTTACTCAAGTCTCATGGCTTCATGCTTGGACTTCTAGTTATTCTCTCGATAATCCAGTTTCTTCCTCACTGATCAGCCACATTCAGCTTCTGAAAACCCTGCTTGGATTCCTATGCTTGTAAACCTTCAGTGATGATTCCTTAATCTGGGTATTTGAGACTCTCCATTACCTACGCCATATGCGTTTCAGCATTTTCTCCCACTGTTCATGGCCCATAATCTCTCTGCACCGTCAGTGGGGGCTACTGCTTCCTTCTCTCAAATGTGCCCTGGGTTCTTCTGCTGCCACAGTTTTATTCATACTCTTCCCACTCTTTTCTCCCTTTTTTCCATTCATCAAAATGAAACTCAACCTTGAAGATCCTCGTGTGAGAGGATCTCTAGCTCAAATGCTCAAAATGCTTTCCTTCTTTGCTGAATTCTTAAACTGCTCCCTGTTTGGGCTACCAATCTGGTGCTTAACCCTTTCTGGCTCACTTTGATTCTCATCTTTTTTATGGGCATGTGGCCTATCTTCTCATCCAAATGGTAAGTCCTGGACAGGTTTCAGGTTCTCTGAATCCTTTTCAGCACTGAGCACAATATTATAAATAGTGCTATCCATTGTCTATTTCTTGATTGATCACACTTACCTCGTGATCCATAGCCAGCTGTTAAGCCATCATTTAGTAGAAATTCAGATGTAAAATGAATATATTTTCCCTCTTTTCCACATCCTCTATATTGCAAGGTGTATGGATCATCACCATGTGCCCCATACCAGTCAGTTACTATGACATTTGCCTAAATTAAAAGAAATGCCTTGTAATACCATGTATCTTGACTGTGATACTGGTGACACAAACATCCACATTTGTTAAAACACATTGAACTGTACATTTAAGATACATGCATTTTTTGTGTGATTTATATCCCAATTTAAAAACAATTTTTTTTAAACATCTGCCTTTAGATGGAGTTTAGAATGAATTCACAACTAAATGTCAACACCAATATCTGTCACTTTCAAAAATGTGTACATTTTAAAAACTTAACAGATTTCCATGGAACTTCATTACTGTCATTTGATATACTCATTTTCCAGATTAAAATTTTTCAAAAGTCAAAATTCTGACACTATATACACTGTAAAATGTAATTTAAATATTCAAAGAAATTTTAAGAGCATTTATACATCATTTAGAGCTGTACTGTGAAATGTTATAGCCATTTGTGAACAACTTTCTATAGGTTGATCCCTTGTCCCTTTATTCCTATAACCAATCAGAATAACAAAACAATTTTTTTGTTGAAGTTCTATTTCATATTGTATCCTGACCATTTCAATTACTATTTATAAAACGTTATTTTAAGTTGGAAACAAAAATAAATACCTATTCCAATAACCATCTAGAAAACACAGTTTTATTACAACATTGTACATTTTTAGGAAGAAAGATAATACAGTGTCTCAAGACTTACTCTTAGAAGTTGTCTGGAGACTTTTCTCAGAAGTTGAGTATCTGGTTAATTTCTTTAGAGCTGATTTTGGAACAATAGGTTTAATATAATCCTATAAGTGTATGCGCTTCCTTTGTGGCTCAGCTGGTAAAGAATCCGCCTGCAATGTGGGAGACCTGGGTTGGGAAGATCCCCTGGAGAAGGGAATGGCTACCCACCAATATTCTGGACAGGAGAATTCCATGGACTGTATAGTCCATGGGGTAGCAAAGAGTCAGACACAACTGAGTGGCTTTCACGTTCATAAATGTGTGTGTATATATATATATATATATAGTAATGTCTATATATATAGTAAGGATCACTATAAAAGTACTACATGTGTACTGGTGTATGTGTGTGTGTGTCTATGCACACACCACTGAGGAATAATGGAAGGTAATATTTTCATTTTCCATATTTCTACATTGTTTTTTTGCAATAAGCATAAATTATTTTTATAATAATTAACATTTATTTTTAGAAAGGTAAGAATCAGGCCAAGGACTTTTCAAGGCAACACCTGTGAAGAGCTACAGTCTTGCCCTAGAAGAGTCTTCACAAGAAATGAAGATAAAACCTCATTTCTATGTCTGGAAAGTTGTCCTGAAGCAACAAGGAAAGAGTGCTCGGCATTGAATGGAATTCTCAGGCTGTTTGGGGTTATATTCTACTTATAGCCCATAGTAAGTTTTTACCTACTTTTCCTAACCCTCTCCCCGCCCTCTGCTTCGTACCTACACTAGAGAGTAGATTCACAAGGACAGGAACTGTATTGCTTTTCCCTGTGTCCTCTGTGATGCCTCACATGGCTCCTGTATATAATGATTATTCACTGTTTGCTTGGTTAACATTATGAGATTAAAAGAATTGGTATCTAGCAGATACATGATTCAGTGATTCTTTCCTTTAATCTTTCTGTTCAGTCATCTTTGCTTTAGTTATTTGTCTTCTCCACTAGGATAAGCAGTACCACCTGATTTTGTTGTTGGTTAAAACCAATACTTTTTTGTCCCACTAAAGGCCAAAGTGATTAACAACGTCTGTGTAAGATAACTGGTGACAGCATAGCTTAGAGCAAAAAGCATAGGTTTTGGAATCAAATAGGCATGAATTCAAATTGCTCCTTAATGTACCAGCTGTTTGACTTGGGATAAAATCCTTACTATATTTGAGCCTCATTTTCCTAGTTTTCGATAACAGCAACTAACAGCAACAAACTTAGGTATGACTGAGAACTAAGCAATATATATATTATGCAATTAAGCAGTTATATGGAATATATACTATATAATAATATACCAACAATATAATAATATACTGTTAATATTTTAATACTTATATATATGTGTGTGTGTGTGTATATATATAATGTCTGGCATTTGAAGTGAAGTAAAGTGAAAGTCGCTTAGTCATGTCCGACTCTTTGTGATCCCATGGAATATAGAGTCCATGGAATTCTCTAGGCCAGAATACTGGAGTGGCTGGCTGTTCTCTTCTCCAGGGGATCTTCCCAACCCAGGGATTGAACCCAGGTCTCCCACATTGCAAGTGGATTCTTTACCAGCTGAGACACAATAATATAATAATACATCAAAATTTTGTAATATAATATTAATATTGTAATAATTATATATATATATATGTAGACTGTCTGGCATTTAATTGAAGTTTAATAAACAATATCTCTCTTCTTAGTTTATCCCAGTGACTCTGTCTCTCTTATCTCCATGGCCAAGCATCAAATGCTTTCATTTGGTTATAAATCAAATAGTTTTAAGAGCCCCTTTAACTTTTTTAGGACACTGGAATGCTTATAAAGATTGCTATTGATATATCATTCAGTTACTAAGGAAGAAACTTCAAAAAAGAGCTAAGAATTAAAACAGCCTTAGGAAAATTCATGCCAAGTGACACAAATAAGGAAAAGGGGAAATTACCGTAATCCAGCCCTTCTATTTGAGCTGTCCTTACAGATCTTGAACCCACCCCATTGCTGACGCCCTGAGCTGTGTCCTCAATGCCTCTGCCCCTGCCCTTTCTGGTAGCTGCTAGGACTCTTTTCACAGTAACCTCAAATAGTCATTTGCCAAATTTATTTAACATTTACTCGTAGCTTGCTCCCAGTATGCGCCAGACATTACCATGGATGTTTATAATTTTCAGCTTAGCAGAGTCCTTGAAGCTTAAGTTCTTTTTCTTTTTGGTTGGGAAAGAAAAGGTAGCCATGCCTCTTACGCTGCTCTCTTCTTGCTTCTCTGAACGTACTTCTCGAAAACAGTGGCCTGGACTTGGGCTAATGTGAAATTCTGTGAATCTGCACTCTTGTGGGATAGGAAAGTCACATTTTTATGGGTGAGTGGCTTAGGCTTCCGTGTGGACGTGCATGTTTATTGCCTCTGACAGGGTGGGAAATGAGGATACTCATAATTGGGATCGTTCCCTTTCCATCTCATACTCAGAATAAAATGAGTTCTTGGTCCTTAACCAAGAATTTCAGAATGCAAGGACCCTGTAAGTTAAAAAGTGCATGACCATCTGTGAGGCTGCTTAGGCAATGACATTTTGCTTATTTTTTACTTCATAATTTTCACTTATTACATGTATGTATTTTCATACATTTTGTGCATAACAATCTTTTCAATAGCATTATTTGTGTATCAATATCAATGATTTGTTATTGCCTAAAGTTTGAACACATTATATTGTATTTTCTTCTTCAGTTGAATTCATTTAATGAAAGCCTGAATTCTTACCTTTTCGTACGATTCTTGCTTTACTTTGCTGTAATTACTAGCTTTCCATGTGGCAGGTATTAAAATCTTTACATTTCTGAAAAACACTCTTCTCTTGGTAGCATTGAATAGGAAAAAAGAAGCTTCGGTTATCATTTCCTATAACCAAGTAAAGGAAAAGTTTATATTTTCACTGTGAATTCTTAACGTTTTGGTTTTCTAGTTATACTTGAATAAGTAGGAACAAAAATAATGAAAATATTTTGAAGGAACACATTTCTTTTAGCGACAACATTAGATTTGGGGAAAACTTAGAAGCAAAATAAATAAACTTCAAATGCTTATCTGAGAATTTAGGACACTAACTGTGTGTTTCAGCTTGTCCATATAATTTTCCCAATTTTGTAAAAGAAAAGCTTCCACAAAGCTTTCTAAGCTTGCACCGAACAAATCTTTTTCATGTCATGCCTGCGGGCATGTCCAAGACCACACCTTATGACAATACTAATTTCATTAAAGCAATACCAAAGGGAGACTCAAGTAATGGAGCTGTTAGCCTACCTTACCATACTAAGGTGAAAATAGTCAAGTTGCTTCATAGGACATTCGGGTGAAAAGAATGTTGCTTGGCGCTCCATCCAGCTCTTTCTGTCTGAGAATTCCCACCCTCAGGATGGAATTCAGCAACGTGATTTTAATAAGCACAATCATGCTTCTTCATCAGCCAAGCATCTGGTCTTTGTTGCCACAATGGGTTATTTTTGGAGTTTCCGCCCCCCAAACAGTCAAGTCTTTAAACACAAAAGCTAAAATTAGTAGTAACCAACAATAGATAAAAGGGGGCTAGGTAAACAGTATGTAAGCTGAGACTACACAGAATTAGGTGAATGAGTTGGCTTGGCTGTAATTATAATTTTTGTTGCTATCTTTGAGAAACACCCCTTCCTCTGCTGCTCAAATACAAACTAGGTAGGGTTGTTAATTCCGTAATAAAGGTCTATATGAATAAGATGATGGTTTCAATTTCATATACACCACTCACCTTAATGTTTGAGATGAGGTTCTGATCCTCGGATACCTGCGGATTGACTGCAACAAGTAATCCATCGTACCCATTGTCTCGAAGCTGCAGTCCAGCTCCCAGGAAGAGGAATTCTGGACTTAAGGCCACCAGGAGAGTCACAAGTTTCAGGCTGCAAACAGGACCTTCACTGTCCCTGTGGGTCATGTTGAGAAAAACCTCCGATTCAGTCACACTGGTCCTGCCAGGTACATTGTGCCAAGTTGTTAATGGCGAAGCAGATAATTTCTTCCTGAACTTGCAAGGGCTTAGAGTCTGGGATGAAGGAGGTGCCTTCTTTGCAAAATCTGGGGTGGATCTAAATTAGACCTGTCTCTGCAAGTCCTTTTTCTCTAGGCGATGCCACACTTGCCTGTTCTGTGGCTGGGCTTCCTCCTAAATCATGGTTGGGCAAGAAATCTTCCACCCCTTACTTATTTTATGTCTTCTCAAAAGGAATAGGAAAATAGGCAAAAGGAGCTTCAAAGAAGGAGGGCTGGCTGGCTGCGAATCAGAGAATCTGGGTTTTTCCATCCACTTTACTAAATACACAGAGATCTGTTTTTCTCTCTTCATCTTTGAAAACCTCCTCCATCAGTCAGAGCAACTACTTCCCTATGGCTCTCAGGTAATTTTTTGTTTGATGGAAGATTCCTTTGTCTGCTTATTTTGAAGACTCGAAAATCCATCCTGCAACCCTCTCCCTGAGGCCCTTAGGTCAGCTGATGACTGGAGGGAAGGGATCGGGTATCCCCAAGGGAGGGCCAAGTGCCAGGAATCGCATGCCCGTGCAGGCCACAGAGGCCGTTCCTTCTGTTCTTGCTGCCTCTTCTCTCTGGATCAGGGGAAAGAATGGATTTCTCTTTTAGCAACTCTCTCCTGAGAGCAAGGCTGTGCCTCAGTCAACCTTCCATTTCTCCGATAGCTCTCACAGGGTCTGGAGGATAGTAGGCCTCACAAATATTTTATAAGCAATTAATGTTACCTGATAATTATATAATGCTTTAGAGTTTACAAGTGAACCCACTTAAATTTCAATTCCCTAGAATAGGTATAATTTTTACTACTATTTTTCAACGAAGACATTGGGTCTCAGACAGATTATGAAAATTAGTCAATGAGGAAGGGAGCTAACTTTTATCCTGTGCTAGGTTTTTTCATTTCTATTTTATTGGTAACAAAACTGAAAAGTGAAAGTGAAGTCGCTCAGTTGTGTCCGACTGTTTGCGACCCCACCAGGCTCCTCTGTCCATGGGATTCTCCAGGCAGGAATACTGGAGTGGGTTGCCATTTCCTTCTCCAGGGGATCTTCCTGACCCAGGGATTGAATCTGGGTCTCCTGCATCGCAGGCAGATGCTTTACCCTCTGAGCCACGAGGGAAGGCTCAAAAATCTAAGTAACTTGTTCAAAGCTGTGTGAGTATTATTACAGGGCTAGTATGAGACCAACTAACTCTAGGTTCCAGGGTTTTTCTACTGAACCATGTCTCTATGTTCTCAAGAAACTAGAAATGAAGTGTTAAGAGCTGAAATGTTGAGGGATATTGAAGGGAATTTGTCTCTTACTGTCCTTCTGTCTCTAAACCTCCCTCCCACTGCTTCTCGTCTGCTTTTCCTACAGATTCCTTTACTGTCCTGGGAGCTTGAGCTGAGCTGTCTAGCACCTAAAATCCTCTCTATCACTCCGTCAGTGCTTTGAAGCATGATCGTGGCTACGGTGTCCATTGATATTGTCTCATCGGCTGCCTGCTTCCCGCCGAGGGGCTTATGACAGAAGGACCCTGCCTGTTTTTCTCACTACCACCTTAGTACCTAATTCAGTAAATACTCAATAAATATTGGTTGAATTAATGAATGAACAGAGTCAGAGAAGTAAAGTAAAGCAGAATAAGAAGCAGCCCTGGATTAAGTGTGAAGATAATCTCCCCAGTTTTGAAAGTATCTCTTCTAGAAGAGACACTGCCCTTCTGCTCTGGAACTGATGCCCCCTTGATTCCTCTTAAAAGAAGTTGCTTGGGTTTCGGTGCTCTCTCGGGGGTTCTGGAGAACGAATGTCACTAGTCACCACGTGACTGCCAGAGCTGCTCATGCTAGGGCTCAGGGGTCAGTTTAGCTGCCTTGTCTTCTGGGGCTGACACACTGCCATGGTTTTTTCCTCTCACTCATGCTGTGTCTCAGTGGAAGCTACAAGGCATGGCAACTTCAAAGGCTTTGCCTGGAACTGTGACTCATTGATTGCAACAATGCACTTTATTTTCAGCTTTCCTTGGCATTTAATTTTCTTTTACTAATCTCTTATGCTTTCAAGAAAAACATTGTTCCCATCAGCAGAGCAATATACTAAAAAATTAAATGCGTAAGCCACATCATGACAGTAGCTTTTTTGCCCCAGTTAGGAAAGTTTCTTCTTCCCACTGTGCACACTTAAGTTGTTCACTGGCTAAGGTGGGAGCTGAGGGCCGACATCCAGCTCTGTCTCTACTTGTTCTTGTCAATGGTTACAATGGCTCCCTTAGAATGTAGGGGTGGAGAATGTTGACTACAGAATGCATGCACTTTATAAAGAACAATCATAAGTGAACAGTTTTATCCAACTTCACCTGGGTTAAAACCTGAAAAACACAGTCAGATTTTGCTCACCTTGGGCTGAGACTCCAGGCATGACATCCACTCCTGTCTATCTGTTTTTTGATTCCTTGGTTCTGGAACCTAATCCCTAGGTCTGGCCGCTTGGCAGGGTTCCACTCTCATCACCTGCCTCTTCAGATTCCCGGTCCCTGCCCCCCCCTTTTTTTAAACTGTGTCTTGGGAGTCATATTCACTCCTGAAAGCCTTTTCCCATCGCCTCTGTTCTGACCTACCTACAACACGTTCTGTTCTCTGCAACCAGACCTGGGGCCGGGCTGGCTGAGTATCTCTTCTTCCTACCTTCTCTTCTACCATGCTGACTCTACAGGAGACAAAACTAAAAAGCTGGCAAGTCCTGACTTGACTAAGTGACTTAAAGTCATTCCTGAGCAGTGTCCACTTCCGAAAAAGTGTGAGACTTTGTCAGCAACAACAAAAACCCAGATTATCCTTTCATTCAAAAAAAGTCACTGCTCCTATAGATTTTATGATACCTGACAACTGAAACAAACCTCAAGTGAAGAAAAAAAATGGGAATACAATGTTTAAGCATTTATTTCAATGTTATATAAATTTTAGGATTCTACTGTTTTTATCTGTTTTCAAGAAAATAAGAGTTATTCAGTTTCAGTAACTGAAGAACCTAAAGCACATTTTTGTTCATTGTCTAAATCTACAGTTCAGGCTGATCCCAGAAGGCCTCTCTTTTTTCTCATGGAATCTTCAGGTAAAGACCCATAATCAAAGTGAGTTAAACATGCAGTTGGGGTCAGAGAATCAGAAGATCTGATATCTTGAGGAGTTCCCAAAAGCTTTGAACAATTTTCTCTCAGGCTTTTGTTTCAGCTTGTCAGCAATCCCATTTAGAAGAAAATACCATCTTTTGTGTGTCTTGGCTACCAAGCTTATGGACCACTTCAGTTTTGCAGTATTTTTGCAAAGAGTCGGAACAGCTGAGAAACTGAACAACTCCACCCTCATGGTGGCAATAATGAAGATGATTTTGTGCACTAGAAAACCCTCCAAAATTTGCCCAAATGAATGGAAACAAGAACTACTTTTAATGATAATCCAAGCTAGTGATAAAGAATCTGCCTGCCAATGCAAAAGACTAAAAGATGTGGGTTCGATCCCTGGGTTGGGAAGATCCCCTGGAGGAGGGCATGGCAGCCCACTTCAGTATTCTCACCTAGAGAATCTCATGGACAGAAGAGTGTGGCAGGCTCTAGTCCATAGGTTCACGAAGAGTTGGTCACAACTGAGCAACTGAGCACACAGCACAGAAAATGTGAGAAAGGTATGGAATACTTCTCATTTGCAAAAAATTCTATAAAGTTGCTTTCTATAAAATATTGTTCTATTATGTACCAGATAGTGTATAGTATCATGCTATGTGTAAGATATTACTACCATTATTTTTTTCAGAGAAGAAAAAAGAGAAAGAAAAAATGTAGGGGAAATTATTTTAAAAGATGAAAAATAACCAGAGAGGTTCAGAGCAAAAAGCAGAAGTATAAAATCTTGACTTTGTTCTTCCCTAGTTGCCCTTTCCATTTTCTTCCTAGTCTGATTCCGTCCTCAGTATCTCTGAGAAGCCCCGGGTTCTGCCAGATTCCTTGACTTCCCCCATTCCCACCAACAGGGGGCAGCAAAATTTTCGGTTTTCCTTCTCTCCTTAAGCTGCTTCTGCTACTCCAAGTCAGAGAAGGCAATGACACCCCACTTCAGTACTCTTGCCTGGAAAATCCCATGGACGGAGGAGCCTGGTGGGCTGCAGTCCATGGGGTAGCAAGAGTCGGGCACGACTGAGCGACTTCACTTTCACTTTTCACTTTCATGCACTGGAGAAGGAAATGGCACCCCACTCCAGTGTTCTTGTCTGGAGAATCCCAGGGACAGAGGAGCCTGGTGGGCTGCCGTCTATGGGGTCGCACAGAGTCGGACACGACTGAAGCGACTTAGCAGCAGCAGCAGCAGCAGCAACTACTCCATGTAACTCCACCAGACAGACAAAGAACAGGAGTCAACTCTAACCAGATCTGGAAATGGGGGGATTACGACTCCCTCTTCTGTTTTTGGAGTACAGGTACGTGGGGCTCTGAATCCCCAGGCAAAACTCTCAGCAAACAAAATTAGCCTGCACAGATCTTGTAGAGTAGACCAAAAGATACTTGGCATAGTGGTTTTCAAATTTAAATATTCCTGAGAATTACCTGTTCAAACGCAGATTCCAAGTCTGGAGGTCAAGGTAAGGTCTATATTCTGCACTTTTGGGCCACACTTCATGATTACATTCCTTACACTAGAAAGAGGTAGTCTGTGTAGTCTTTCAGTATATATATACATTTTTAATTCTTATGGGAAAGGCCTGTGTTTTCTTCAGAACTCAGGAAAAAAATATTGCATTAACTATGGATTTCTGAGGTAACACCATTGTTTATTCTTTGTAAAGAAACAACTAAGTACAAGGCTGAAAATAACACCGTCAACACAGATAGCTCGGTTTCATAGCTTATGCAGTGAATGGCGAATTGTGCCACCGGATTCATGGTCTCCAGAGGAGATTTAACTCCTGGACCAAAGACAGTTCAGCCACTCAGAACTTTGTGTAGGTTTTATTTACAGAGAAAGTGACAGAAAAAGCTTCTGATAATAGATGTCAGAAGGGGGAAGGAGAGTACCCACCTCACTAGTGTAAGCCAGGCCTCATATGCTTCTCAACTAGATGTTAAAAATAGATAAAAAGAGTACCTCAAGGTTGTAAGAATTCCATCAAACCCTTTCCCAAGGCATACATCCCGAGATAACTTGGGCACAAGATTAGCCAAGGAGAACAGTTCTGGGCAACTGACTCTGGGTGAGATATACTGTTGCTGTGTAATCAGGGGTACCTCTTGAGAAACAGGTTCCCAGGCAAGATGTGTTAGAATTGTAATCATTAACACAGAGCCTAAGAAAAGCATTTCTGTAAGGCATTGTGCTGTGTGATCATTAGCTTCTAAAGAAAGGCCAGTTCTTGGGCAAAACACATTGTTGCAGGAGGCGTAAGGAAAGCATGAGGGAGAATCATCTCCTCCTTAAAGGGCCTTGGACTGCCTGCCTACGCTTTAACTCTTTCATCCCCCCCATTTTCTTCTAGCAGAATATGGTTGCCAGGGAAAGGGGCAGAGAAAGCTTTCTGTAACTTCTTCCTGCTGGTAAGGGGCACAGACCCTAAACTGTTGAGGCAACATATCCTCCTTACCCTCATATTGAGGATCTCTGATCCAGGGGCCCCAAGTAATAGTTGGAGGAGGCTGTGGCAATCGTAGGAGCTTGAACAACCATTTGTAACTTAAATGCCTCAAGCCGCTTAGATACAAAATTCATTATACAGTTACATATATAAGGAGCAAACAGCAAGAATAAGATGATTACAATTATTACGGTTGAGATAGTTTTCCACCAAGGAGAGCTTGTAAATCAAAATTGTATCTGTGATGAGAGCAGAACATCAGAGTTATGAAGTGTGACCAGAATTGCTTCATCACCTTTACTTTGTCTGGGAAGCTATTGTACCCTTTAGAAAAAACAGTCTAGACAAGTAGATTAAAAAGGCAGAGACCAGCAATCAGTAAAAGAATTATTGCAGTTAGCAATCCAAGCAAGAGTAAGAATCAGGTCACATTTGCTCGTAACTTTGATCCTGGTCTAGAGTCAATACTTGGGCTTCCCTGTTTATAGGAATGGAGCCATTTGGCATGCTCATACACATTCTGAATGTAGGTATAACAAACCCAGTTAAAAGTAGTTGAAAGAGTGACAACCTGAATCTTAACAAACAAAGTAAATCTTACCACTTCTTTTTAGAAGAATGAGTCTGAACCCTAATGTAGACAGCTGTTTTAGGGAGGCTTATAGCCAGGTAGCCAGTTGTCTAAGTTTGTCCAGGTAGGCTCTAGCCTCTTATTGTGGTATTAACATATAAGCCAAAGTAGTTGTCACCATTAACAATTTCAGTGTTTTTCTAGGTATGAGAAGCGGCAAGAATTTGGGCTCAAGAAATCTTTACCTGAAAATATCTAACGATCTGAAGGCCTGTTTTGTCCTTTTTTTTTTCAGAGCACAGAGTGTCTAATTTCTGATTTTCACCCTGAATTCCATTCAGGGGATGTTGAAGGTCAGCAGCTGTAGTGTCCATGATTTAATCTTTGTAGAGGTAGATGGCAAGTGCCAGTTTCCAGTCACAGGGCCCCTTTATGGCCATGAGTTTGCCCGTGGTTCGGAGAGCATTTCATGACCATCTTGTCCCACAGTGCTGGGAAGGCTCATTCCCAGGTCTGCTGAAGATTGCACGGATAGGTCACTCAGTATGCTGGAACTCGACTAGGCTCTGTGAGTAGCAAAAGTCTCTGGACCACACCTGTCTCACTAGTCCGTTGGTCCAGGAAAACATTCCCTCTTGTTGCTTTTTCTCATATACAGAGTCACATCATTGTAATTATGAATTTCATATGGAACTGTACACCATCATTATATCAGTGGCTTAGTCACACACTTGATAATGTAAGGGACAACACTTTTGCAACAAGCAGTATAGAAAACAATATAGTTAGTAGTAATACTCAAGGCTATGGTTTTTCCAGTGGTCATATATGGATGAGAGAGTTGGATTATAAAGAAAGCTGAATGCAGAAGAACTGATGTTTTTGACTATGGTGTTGGAGAAGACTCTTGAGAGTCCCTTGAACTGCAAGGAGATCCAACCAGTCAATCCTAAAGGAGATCAGTCAGTCCTGTGTGTTCATTGGAAGGACTGATGTTGAAGCTGCAGCTCCAGTACTTTGGCCACCTGATGCAAAGAGCTGGGAAAGATTGAGAGCATGAGGAGAAGGGGACAACAGAGGATGAAATGGTTGGATGGCATCACCAACTCAATGGATTTGGGTTTGGGTGGGCTCCAGGAGTTGGTGATGGACAGGGAGGCCTGGCATGCTGCGGTTCATGGGGTCACAAAGAGTCGGACATGACTGAGCAACTGAACTGAACTGAACTGAATAGTAAAATAGTAAAATAGTAAGAGCTTAAGTCAAGAATTTCCATTAGGTATAGCCCAGTGACATCTCCAGGTCATCTGACTTAGTTTGTTAAATGACTCTGGCCTATTGTTAATCTCCAGGTTGTAGATCCTGGGGCATCTGCTGCTGCTGCTGCTGCTAAGTCACGTCAGTCATGTCAGACTCTGTGCGATCCCATAGATGGCAGCCCACCAGGCTCCTCCCCCACCTCCCTGAGATCCTCCAGGCAAGAACACTGGAGTGGGCTGCGATTTCCTTCTCCAATGCATGAAAGTGAAAAGTGAAAGTGAAGTCACTCAGTCATATGGGACTCTTCGCGACCCTATGGACTGCAGCCTGCC